>JAODAL010026499.1:0-56693 GCA_025379985.1 Phyllomedusa bahiana | reverse complement strand
AGACAAAAACAGTGTCCCCCCCCCTCACTATTTTGTGTTTAATTTGCAGGGGAATGGGGGTCAATTTGGCGAGTAAAAGTCTGTTGGATTTTTTTTTTCCCAGTTTTTGGGAAAAATTTGAAAATGAGCCGGGAAAAAACCGGGTTGGATGTCTCCCAAGAAATGCCCGGGATGGATGCCCTGAAAAAGCCAAAGCAAAGCCCCCTGTTTTTTTTGTCGGAAAAAGCCAAGTCATCCCCCCTTTGATGGATGTTGCAAAAACCCAAGCGACCCCCCCTTGATGGATGTCTGCAAAAGTTTGCGAGGATCCCCTGTCTAAAGATGGATGTCTCCACCACCCATCGTACAGAAAAAGGGGTTATGAGTCGGCACGGGGACCCCCAATTATGCGCCGCACTGCTACCGCAACTGTTTTATGCCTCATTCTTTTATAAGACTGTTTTAGGTTTTCTGTGTTTTAAGGCATCTGTTCCACCTTTATTTGGGGGGGGAATTGTCTATTTCTTTTTCCCCCTGTGCTTGCCCTGGGGGTGCCCCCCGCTTTGCCTTTCAGTGGGTTTAAAAGATGATACTTTTAGATTCTTAAAACCCCCTCAAAGGGATCAGAGCTAAAAAATTTATTACATAACCCCAAACCCCCTATTTAAGGTTTTCCCTCCCATGTATGGAGGGTTTCAGATAATTTAAAGGGTTGTTGAAATGCTGACTTTCCCAAATTAGACATGTACCCCTAGAAAAGGGCAATACTATTTTTGGGAAATAAAGTTTTCAACCCCTATCTAGCTTTTAAAAAGTCTCCCTTGTGCCATTGAGAGCTAGTTTCCCGGCTGGGGCATTGCGCCCATCAACCCTTTGTGGTATCGGACGAAAGGGGTTTTTTTTTTGAGGAAATTGAGCCCTCCCCTTTTTCACTCGGGAACAAGCTATCCCATCAAAATTACTCGTAACTGCAGCTAAGTATCATTCTTTTTCTCTTTTTAAAGTAAAAAAACCCTTTCATTTTTTTTTTTATTCTTTTTCTTTGGGTAATTATTTCTTGACGGCCAATAAATTCACCCGCTTACATTCCCTTTTGGCACATTTTCCCATTACCTAAAAAGAAAAAATTTTTGTCCCCTTTAGGACCAGAAAGTAGATTTCGCTTAATTGAAAACCCATTTTTTATTTTGTTATATCAAATTTTTGGTTTGGTAATGCAGACGATTTTTTTTCTAAGTTTACATTATTTTTAAACCCAGTGAAAATTTTAAAACAGATCAAAAGTCGCAAAATTTTAAGCAAGTGAGGCTTTAACAAATGTAGGGATTTTTTTTTCTTGTCAAAAATACTGCTTCCAAAATTTTGATTTGTCCTCAAAATTTTTACCCTGTCTAAGTTTTGCCCAGAATTATAAATGTCCCTCAATATGTTCGGGAAAGGCACGTTGCGTTTTTTATTTGTATCCCCCAACCCATTTTTTACGCAAAAAATCTTTTCCCAATTTTTTGCAACATTACATTTTATTGCAGATTTTTCCCCATTAAAATGAATGGGAAATGTCCCCTGTTTAATAACACAAGCTTCCCTGGGTTACCGACCACAGCTTTCTACTCTAGCATTGGCCAGGCTGACCTGGGAGAAGTCTTATTTCATCCTGTCAGGTCTGCAGAACACATTCATTTATAATTACATCAAAGATAACAGAGTCACTCAGTACCCTTTAAAAATGTGTTTAGCAGCTTTATACTTTTTTTGTTTATTAGGGAAAGGGCTTACTTTCATGAAAAAAATACAGCTCTGCTACCCTCACACTTTTTATTTGAGAAAATTCTCCCCCTGGACGTGTCATTGTTCACAATGCCTGCATCAGTAATGTCAATGTATCATGCACAGGTAGGAATAGCAGCAAGCAGTGCCCGGGCAATGCTGAAGACCCACCAAAAGGATGGGATGGCCGAAGTGGGGTTTGAAGAGGGGAAAACTCTTGATGGGCAACCCTTTAGGTGTTTTCCCTATGGCAATTTAATTTTTTAGTTTGGTTTTTTCAGAAAGGTTTTTTTGGTTTTTAAAACCTTTTGAAAACCGCCCGGGATAGACTTTTTAAAAGGGAAAAACGGGGCTGAATCACCACTGCAAAAGATTTTTCCCCCACGGTTTTTGACAATGCCGCTGGGGCCCGGAAAAAACTTTGAACTGTTCATTCTTCCGCCCAGTTTTTCGGGCAGAACATGAAAAAGTGGGTTTCAAAGGGGAAAAGGCTTAAATTTCCCAAAAGCCACAAAAACTACCCCCCGTTGTTTAAAAAAAAAGACAAAATCCGACCAGTATTTGGTCTTTGCCATGTAAAAAGTCCCCCTTTAAATACCTTATGAAGCTACATTCCAGAAATGAAACAGTACAGAATTTAGCCTAAATTTGCTTAGTGAACCATAGTATATAAAAACTAACCATTTTGTGGGAAATACTATAAAACCAGTTGGATCCAGGAATTGAATTTATCTTCAAAATATGAGGTCCCTGACCACCTAACCTGTTTAGTACCACCGCTGCTTGAAACAGAGAGGTGGCCATACATGTGTAGCTCTATTCTCCCACTTCTATTGCCATTCTGGATACTGTGGAGCACTCACAAGGGAAAAAATTGGTCCGCAATACAGCATTATATCCAGAACTATGCAGCTCTTCAATACGCATTACAGTACAGTTTCATGTTACAGGGTAAAATACACATGTTCATTTACATTAATATGAAGAGAAGGTAAGAGGGAAACAAGAAGATGGAAGAGGAGCTTTGGTCAGTAGCACCTTTCTCTGTGTACTACTGCCTGTAATGCATCTTCCTACACTTATTCATTGTTATCCAGGGTAGAAAAGTTGATAGGAGTGTGTGAGATGTAATTGGACTGTTGGTCCTGTGCATATTATAAGAAAATTTAAATTAAAAAAATGAACCAATTAATGAAGCAGTATTCCTATCACATTGATTCGCTTGAAACATGTAGATAAAGGTACATAAAGCTTATTCCCAAATACATTAATGTTTTGCTTAAAGGCCCCTATTCTTAATATTTATGGACTGTATAATAACAGGGTATGTCCCAAAGGATTGGCGCAAAAAAAGGGTCCCGGAAATTTAGGCCGGGGAAGTTTTTCCTTGTTGAGGGAAAAAATTTGAAGGGTTTTCTAAGAGAGCTATCCTGGACTATCTCACTGAAAAAAAATGTTTAAAACCCTTCCGCATGGGTTTTTATGGGATTGTTCCTGTCAAAAAAAATCTCATCAGCTTCTATGAGGAAGTTTTTGTTTTCCCGCTGGACGGGGTGAGGGACTGGATGTCATTATTTTGATTTTTAAAGCTTTGATACTGTTTCCAATAAAAGGTTGGGAAAAAAAAATGAAATGCTTGGACTGGGGGAAAAAAGTTTGCAATGGGTAAGCAACTGAATTAAGATAGAAAACAAAGGGGGGTAATTAAAGGGGATACTCAGACTGGATCCTGTTATATGTATTGGGCCCTATCCTTTAAATTTTATAAAAATTTAACAGGGTTTTCCCCGTAGAATATCATCTTTTTCGTGTTTAATAAATCTGTAAATAATCCACACAATAGAAACAATGTGTTTATTACAAAGGGGTTTGGGTAGGGGGAGGGGCCCGGGGGAGAGAAATGGCAATAGGTTTTAACACAGATTGCAAGGCTATGCACATGGGGAGGAAAAATCCATTACATGACTACATGTTAAATGGAAAAACACTGGGTAAAAGTGACACCAGTGCACAGGAAAGACATTGTAGAGCTTGAACAGGTACAAAGGTGGGCAACAAAAATAATAAAGGCCCTGGGTGGACTGCAATACCAGAAAGATTAGTAAGGTTGGGGTTATTTAGTTTAGAGAAAAGATGGTTTTTCAGGGGGACATAAAAATATTTTTAAATTTTTTAAGGGAAAGAATATAGAGATCTCGCTGAGATTTTTTTATACCCAGGACTGTATCAAGAACATGGGGGCACCCTCTCTCTTGAGGAAAGAAATTTTTCTACAAAAACTAAAAAGGGGATTTTTATGTTAGAGAGTAAGACTGTGGACTTCTGCAGGGGAAAATTTGTCAGGGTTTTTTTACTAACAGAGTTCAAAAAGGGGCTGGATCTTTCTGGGCGTGATAATATAAAATTTTTAGTGACTAGGATTCTGGGAAGGGGTCTTGATCCGGGACTTATTCTGATTGCCAGATTAGAGTCGGGGAAAAAATTTTTTTCCCCAACAAAAGACAATTGGCTTTTGCCTATTTGGGGTTTTTTTTGCCTTCCCCTGGATCAACACTTAGCAAAATGGGTGAACTGGATGGCGTAGTCTTTTTTCGGCCCCCCCAAAAACTATGTTTTTAAATATATGAAAAATTAAAAGCGTTATCTCCGGGGTTTCCAACCCCAGTCTTCTCTGCATTGGGCCCGCTGACTTTGGGAATCCTTGTTTTCATCCCGTCAGGTCGCCCGACACATTCATTTTAAATTTCATCAAAATAACAGAGTCACTCAGCAGTCTAACAATGTGTCTTGGCAGCATGTATGTTTTGCTCTTTCATTGGAAACCTCCTTTTATGACAAATAGAGCTCTACTAATTGGGTGTTTTTTTTTTATCACTACCTTCCCCTTCCCCAAGCCTAAATTATTACTCTTCATTAACTTTTTAAAGAGGGATACAGTAGTCACAAAAGGGATAAACCCTCAATTTTTTTAAATATTTTATTTTATTTTTCATGGGCAAAAAAAAGATATGGGCACTTTGATGAATGTAAAGCTTTTTGTACACTTTATAACAATGTAAATTTTGGGGTGCCCTCAAAATAACTCAAAAACACAGCCATCAAAGTCAAAACTTTTTCCAGCAAAAATGATACACCCCCAAGGGGAAAATGGACAATTGTGCCCCAATATGATATTTTCCCCTTCCCCGTGTCTATAATCATTAGTGTTAAAGGTCTCGGTGGAATGGGAGCGGGGTGTTAATTTTTGTTTTTATGCTCTAAAACACTCTTACTGGTCTCGGAAGTTCAACATGGCACCAAAAAAGGAAAGAACTCTTGGATTTGAAAAAAATTAAAAATTTTGATTCATGATCACAGAAAAGTTTTCCATTTTGTCTCAGCCCATTTTAAATGAGTAAAAATGCATACATAGGCTTGCTTCCCCTTAATTTAGGCTTTTGCAATGGTCGTCTTCAGAGAATTCCCTGTAGCTTCCTCCGTCCACGGATCCAGCGTGGTAGAAAAAAATCAGGGTACTTTATTGTATAAAACTTACATAAGCAACAGCAAGAAAAATAGCATAGTAATTGAAGGCACGTTTACTGTACTTGTTTCAAATCAGATTTGGTTCTTGATAAACTGTGAAGTTTTTTTACATTTAAAAACCCCCGATTTTATGTACCCCCTAGATTTTGAAACTTTCTTCCATTTTAAATGAGCTCTGGCCCAGAGAAGACAGTAGCATTTCTGGATGTTGTTGATATATTGCTTCTTTTTTGCATGATACAGCTTTAACTTGCATGTGTGGATTATATGGTTAACCATCTTCACAGACTGATTTCTGGCAGAATTTCTGAGCGTATGCAGTGATTTACATGACCTGTTTTTACTGCAATGACGACTGATGGCCGGTAGATCAGAGCATCCAATATGGACCATCAGCCTTGTCTCTTGTGTACATGGATTGCTCTAGATTCTCTAAATCTGTTAAATATATTATGTATTGTGTACATTGGGATAATGAAGGTCTTTGCAGTTTTACTTTGAGGAACATTTTTCTTTAATTGTTCCCCAATTTTTGACATAGTTTTTACAAATTGATGACATTTTGACAATATTTGCTTCAGTGAGACCCTGCCATTTTAAATTTCTTTTTATCTCAGTCATGGGACTGAAAAAGCCATCTGACATGAAAATAGACTCTCCATCTGTTTTTCATTAGAACAACTTACTTTTCTAGCCTTTTGTTAACCATGTCCAAACTTTTTGAGATGTTTGGTTTCCATAAATTTCAAAATTTTTAATTGAAATGGAAAGATGTTTAATATTTTAACTTCTGGTATAGGGTCTACAGTATCTTACAAAAGTGAGTACACCCCTCACATTTATATAAATACTGTATTATATGTTTTTTATGGGAAAACACTTTAAAACATTTTATAGTTAGTGTCAACAGTGTAAATTTGGTGTGCACCAAAAAAAACGAACAAAAAGTTCGTTTTGTAAAATTTCTGGCAAAAAGTGAGTACCCCTTTTAGTGAAAAAGGACAAATTGGCCCCAAAATGTCAATATTTTGTTTTGGGGCCCCCTTATTTTTCCCGCGTGCTTAACTCCTTGGGCATGGAGTTCACTAGAGCTTCACAGGTTGCACTGGTATCCTCTTCCATTCCTCCATGACAACCTTGCGCTCCTCCACCTTCCATTTGAGGATGCCCCATAGATGCTCAATAGGGTTGAGCTACTTTACCGTCATTTTCTTTAGCAAACAGTGGTCATCTTGTTGGGTGTGTTTGGGGGTTGTTGTTAATTTGGGAATATCCTTGGGGGCCAGTACCCGAAGGGAGTGGATCATGCTCTGCTCATATGTCCTAGTACATATTGGATTCAATTTCCCCTCAATGAATTTTTTCCCCCCCAAAAGCCAACACCCTTTTCCCAGCCCAAACCAGACCCTTTCAACACCGTTAAACTGTGGGAAAGACACCTTTGTCTTTGTATCCTCACCTGGTTCCCGCCCACCCCTTTTGACCCCTTAATCAAACAAGGTTATCTTGGTTCTTCAGGGTTTCCTTTAACCTATCCTTTAGTCTACTTGTCTTCAGCAAAACTTTTTGAAAGGCCCCTTTCTGGGATGCGCCAGGGAAAACCAAAATTTTGATGAATGGCACATAGGGTTTCCGAGCACTGAAGACTGCCCCCCCTACCCCCTTTTCCACACATCCTTTTAACCTCTACAGCAATACTGACATGATTCATAGTTATTTTTGAAAAGAAAATTTGGGAAATTACCTTAACATGTGCACTCAAACTTTTTTGGGTTTTCTCCATGGTGGGCCTTTTTGAGTAAAACCCCTGTCTTTTTTAAACTGCCACATGGTCTTGGCCACCATCATGCAGCTCAGTTTCAGGGTGTTGACATTCTTCTTCTAGCCTAGGTCATCTTTATGTAGAGCAAGAGTTCTTTTTTTCAGATCCTCAGAGAGTTCTTTGCCATATGGTGATATGCTGAGTTTCCAGTGACCAGTATGAGAGAGTGTGAGAGCGATAACATTAAAATTCAACCTGCTCCCCATTCACACCTGACACTTTGTAAGACTTAAAGCTCCTAGTTCCCATCCCCCCAATTTTTTTTGCATTGTTTTATTTTCCCATATCATTTTTAATTTATTCTCATGATAAAATATTCTTAATTGCATGTTACAAAGCTATTTAGCTTTATTTTACTTAAAGAGAACCTGTCACATAGTTTATGCTGAGGACAGCACAAGCTAGTGTCAGACATGCTGTTTCCAGAGCTGTGTCGCTTATTCTGTAAGATGCTGTAGTTTTAGAGCATTTAATGCTCAAATCTGTAGTTTTCAGCCAGAAAAGAGTCAAAGAAGGAGTCAGTTTTTTTCAAACCCCGCCCACCTGAAGCTAGCCTCGCCCACCTCAACTGATAAACCTATTACTTTGAATACGTAGAAACATGTGAATAACTGTCAGGTGGGTGGGGCTAGCCTTTGGTGGGCGGAGCTAACACCTGCTGCATGAATAAGATTTGAGCATTAAATACTCTTAATCTACAGCATCTTACAGACTAAGGGACACAGCACTGGAAACAGTATGTCTGACACTAGCTTGTGCTGCCCTCAGCAAGCAGGGCATAATCTATGTGACAGGTTCCCTTTAATTATTGTCAGTGCATTCTGTGGGATATCCTGAAAACATGACCTGTTGGTGGGCCTTGAGGACTAGAGTTGGGGAACACTGCCATAGAGGAAAATGTCAAATTGAGCACAATTTGTCTATTTTCACTTAGGGGTGTACTCACTTTTGTTGCCAGCAGTCTAGACATTTAAGACTGTGTGTTGAGTTATTTTAAAGGCACACCAAATCGACAAGATGTATACTGACGACTTATGTTGTATCAAAGTGTCAGATCTTCAGTGTTGTCTGTGAGGGACACTGGGACCAAGATAGTGCTACATAGAAAGACAGACGCTGTAAGCCCTAGCATTAGGCCCCCCCAAAGCTGTCCTGTCTTCTTGTCAGGCTAACCCTAAGTGGTCGGCAACAACTGGATGACGGTCCCTTCACTGCTTAAGTGAAATACTGAACAAAACAAGACAAACACTATAAAGAATAGTCGGGTGAAAACTAGGTCGAACCAGAGATAGCAAAAAATGGTACAGAGGCAGCAGGAAAAAATGGAAGTTGAGAAGGCAGGCAAAGAGGTCAGTAATCAAAGCAATAGAATCCAGACAGAAACGCCAGCTCAAGCTACAACAGAATACCGCAAACAATGTTCCAGAGAAAAAGTGTTCTTCTTAAGAGATGTTGGAGTCCCGGTCCAGGGCGTGATTGGACCGGCCCTCCGACTTCAAATCCACACAGAGCACAGACTGGAAGGGAAGAAAGATGAGCAGTGAAGACAACTGTCAATCACCACTCAGTCTAAACTTTCTGCAGCTCAGCACTAGTACTATCAGAAGTAACCAGACAGGTTTTGTGGAGAACCTGTGAATCACCACACAATCACTACTGAAATCAGACAGAGTTCAGACTAGTACAAAGAAACCCCACAATCCTGGCACTGAATCATGGCCAAAAGCACAGTCTCTGCCGCAGTCCACTGGCAGAGGACTGTGCTGCGACTAGAGATGGGCGAATTTCCCGAAATTCGGTTCGTTCACTTCGCCAAATTCCTCGACAAAAAATAACTTTGTTCCAAATTACTTCGGGACGAATCACGTTAAAAAACAGCTATTTCCAGGCTGCACAGAGCCTGCAGGGTGCTGTAGAACGTTTGTGCATTTCTTAAATATGCAAGGGAGCTTGGTTGGTCTTCAACAATGTTGTGTTTTAGTATGACAGCACATGACTGGCCGCCGCTCTTAGAATCGCCATCACTTAAAATTCCCTGGGCACTTAAGAGGGCAAGCAAACTGACCAAAAAACAGAGGGTGAATGTAGCCTGATAAAGTCATGCGAGCGACAGCAGGAAAGAAAACAAGCTAAGGGCTCATGGACAACATCAGTGACAGAATGTGAAGGTGACAGCGGCAGCCAAAGCAATCATGAGGGTCAGAGAGTGGCACAATGACATTCGAGATGTGCAAAACAACAGGAATAGAGCACAGAGTGGCACAAGGACACAGTGTGTAAGGTTACGGCAGCAAGGCACAGCAGCAGCATGAGTCAGACAGGGGGGGGGGGCACAATGACATTCTAGAGGTGGGCAAAAAAAGGATAGGGCCACAGAGGGCAAAATTGGAAAAAAACACAGTGTGGAGGTCACGCAGCAGCAGCATGAGTCAGACATGGCACAATGACAATCCTGGAGGGCCAAAACAGGAGCGGCCCAGAGATTGGTGGACAAAGACACAGTGTGAAGGTCACGGAGCAGCCTACAGCAGCAGCATGAGGACAACAGTGGGCACACATGACACAGTGTGGTAGGTCCACGGCAGAGCAGCCACAGCAGCAACATGAGGTCAGACAGTGGCACAATGACACAGTTGTGTAGTCACGGCAGCAGTCTTAGCAGCAGCATGAGGTCAGACACATGGCACAATGACATTCTGGAGGTGCAAAAACAGGAGTAGCGCCACAGAGTGGGACAATGACACAGTGTTAGTCACGGCAGCACCACAGCAGCAGCATGAGGTCTCAGACATTGGACACAAAGAACAGAGTTGTGAAGGTCACGGCAGCATGCACAGCAGCAGTATGAGGTCGAACAGTGCACAAAGAACATTCTGGAGGTTGGCAAAAACAGGAGTAGGCCACAGAGTTTGTGACAATGACACAGTGTGTAGGTCACTGGCAGCAGCCACAGCAGCAGCATGAGTCAGACAGTGCCCAATTGACAAGTGTGTAGGTCCGGCGCAGCCACAGCAGCAGAAAGCAGGGTCAGACAAGTGGCACAAGGACACAGTGTGTAGGTCAGGCAGCAGCAACCAGCAGCAGCTGAGGTCAGACAGTGACACATTGGACAATGAGTGTAAGGAGGTCACGGCAGCAGCCACAGCAGCAGCATTGAGGTCAGACAGTGGCAACAGTGTGTAGGTCACGGCTCAGCCACAGCAGCAGCATGAGGTCAGGACAGTGAGGCACAATGAACACAGAGAGTATGTCACGGCAGCAGCACAGCAGCACATGAGTCAGACAGTGGCACAATGACATTCTGGACGTGGCAAAAAACAGGAGTAGGCCACACAGAGTGTGACTGACGACAGAGTGTAGTCGACGGCAGCAGCCACACAAGCAGCATGAGTCAGACAAGTGGCACAATACACAGTGTGTAGGTCACGGCAGCAGCCACAGCAGCAGCCTGAGGTAAGACACAGTGGCACAAAGACACAGTGTGTGAGGTCACGGCAGCAGCAGCATGAGGACAGACACGAGGCACAATGACATCCTGGAGGTGCAAAAACAGAGTAGGGCCAAGATTGTGGACAATGACACAGTTTGTAGGTCACGGCAGCAGCCACAGCAGCAGCATAGGTCGAACATGGCACACTGACACAGTGTGTAGGTCACGGCAGCAGCCACAGCACAGCATGAGGTCAGACAGTGGCACAATGACACAGTGAGTAGTCACGCAGCAGCCATAGCAGCAGCAAGGAGGTCAACAGTTGTCACAATGACATCTGGGAGGTGGCAAAAACAGGAGTAGGCCACAGGTGGGACAATGACACAGTGTGTAGGTGCACGGCGAAGCAGCCACAGCAGCAGCATGAAGGTCAGACAGTGGCACATGACATAGTGTGTAGGTCACGTGCAGCAGCCACAAGCAGCAGCAGAGGTCAGACAGTGGCACAATGACACAGTGTGTAGGTCACGGCACAGCCCACAGCCAGCAGCATGGAGCCAAGCATGTGGGAGTCAGACAGTGACACAATGACAGTCTGTAGGTCACGGCAGTAGCCACAGCCAGCAGATGAGGTCAGACAGAGGCACAATGACACAGTTGTGTAGGTCACGGCAGCAGCCACACAGCAGCATGAGGTCAGCACAGTGGCACAATGACAGAGTGTGTAGGTTTAAATTCACGGCAGCAGCCCACACCAGCAGCATGAGTTCAGTCAGTGGCAAAATGACATCGGAGTGGCAAAAAAAAACAGGAGTAGCCACAGATTGGGTCAATGACACGGTGTGTAGGTCACGGCAGCAGCCACAGCTGCACATGAGGTCAAGACAGTGGCACAAAGACAGAGTGTGTAGGTCCGGCAGCGCCACAAGCACAGCATTAGGTCAGACAGTGGCACAATGACATTCCTGGACGTGGCAAAAACAGGAGTAGGCCACAGATGGGACAATGAACACAGTGTGTTGGTCACGGCAGCAGCCACACACGCAGCATGAGGTCAGACAGTGGCACACTGACAGAGTGGGTGTAGGTCACGGCCTAGCAGCCACAGCAGCAGCATGAAGGACAACAGTGCCACAATACAACAGTGTGTAGGTCACGGCAGCCGCCACACACAGCATGAGTCAGACAGTGGCCAATGACACAGTGGTAGGTCACGGCACAGCCGACAGCAGCAGCATGAGGTCAGACATTGACACAATGACAGTCTGTAGGTCACGGCAGGCAGCCACAGCAGCAGCATGAGGTCGACAGTGGCACAATGAACACAGTGTGTAGGTCACGCAGCAGCCACATAGCCGCAGCATGAGTCAAACAGTGGCACAATGACACAGTGTGTAGGTCACGGCAGCAACCACAAGCAGCAGCATGAGGTCAGACAGTGCACAATGACATTCTGGACGTGGCAAAAACAGAGTAGGCCACAGAGTGGGACAATGAACCACCAGTGTGTAGGTCATGGCAGCAGCCACAGCAGCAGCAAGAGGTCAGAACAGTGGCAACAATACACAGTGTGTAGGTCACTGTCAGCAGCCACAGACATCAGCATGAGGTCAGACAGTGGGCACAATGACACCAGTGGTGTAGGTCACGCAGCAGCCACAGCAGCAGCAGAAGTCAGACAGTGGCAAATGACATTCTGGAGGTGAAAAAACAGGAGTACGCGCCCACAGAGAGGGACAATTAACACAGTGTGTAAGTCACCCGCATCAGCCACAGCAGCAGCATGAGGTCAGACAGGGCACAATGACACAGTGTGGAGGTCACGGCATCACCACAGCAGCAGCATGAGGTCATGACAGTGGCACAATGACACAAGGTGTGTAGGTCACGGCAGCACAGCATGAGGTCAACAGTGGCACAATGACACAGTGTGTAGGGTCACGGCAAGCAGCCACCGCACACATAGGTCAGACAGTGGCACAATGACATAGTGTTGTAGTCAACGGCAGCAGCCACAGCAGCAGCATGAGGTCAACGTGGCACAATGACATTCCTGGACGTGGCAAAAACAGGAGTATAGGCCACAGAGTGGGACATGACACAGTGTGTAGGTCACGGGCAGCACAGCCACAGCAAGCAGCATGAGGTCAACAGTGGCACAATGACAGAGTGTGTAGTCACGGCAGCACCACAGCAGCAGCTGAGGTCAGACATGGCACAATGACACAGGTGTGTAGGTCAACGGCAGCAGCCACAGCAGCAGCATGAGGTCGACAGTGCACAATGACACAGTGAGTAGTCACGGTCAAGCAGCCACAGCAGCAGCATGGAGGTCAACAGTGACACCATGACAGCTTTAGGTCACGGCAGCACCACAGCGCCAGCAAGAGGCAGACAGTGGCACAAATACACAGTGTGAAGTCACGGACAGCAGCCACAGCAGCATCATGAGGTCAGACAGTGGCACAATACACAGTGTGTAAGACACTGCAGCAGCCACAGCAGCAGCATGAGGTCAAGACAGTGGCACAATGACATTCTGGAGGTGGAAAAAACAGAGTAGGGGCCACAGAGGTGGGGACAATGACACAGTGTGGTAGTCACGGCATCAGCCCACAGCATCTCAGCATGAGGTCAGAGCAGTGGCACAATGACCACAGTGTGAAGGTCACGGCATCAGCCACAGCAGCACCTGAGTCAGAACAGTGGCACAATGACACAGTGTTAGGTCACGGCAGCAGCAGCATGGAGGTTCCAGACAGTGGCACAACAATGACACAGTGTGGATGTCATGGCACCAGCAACAACATCACATGAGGTCAACAGTGGCACATGACAGAGTGTGGAGGTGGGTGGCAATACCATCCCTGGTAAAGATGACGGTGGCAGATGAGAAAAACTGTCAGCAGATGTGTGGCATCAGCAGGGTGGCGGCATCAGATATGGCTGATGCAGGTAGTTTTGAACCCAGACTCATTTCTCAACAAGTTTGGGTGAATCGTCATGGCTGAGTGTATCTGACGCCTAAGGCATTGGTGTGTGGAAATCCTGGCCGATCCACACATGATTCAACTTGACAAAGGTCAGTATCGTTCCACATTCCCGTGGACAAATCGGTTTCTCCTTGTGGTAAAAGAAGGCCCCCGCCGCACTGAACACCCGCTCTGATGCCACACTACTTGCCGGCAGGACAGCTTCTCCACTGCAAAACTCAGCAAGTTGCCTGCCACACATCAGTTTAGGCCTGCCCGTAGTCCAGTCGGATCTTCTAACAGGGGTGGCAGAGTGTGTCCAAGTAGCCACCACCTTTTTGGTTCAGTGTCTGCTCCAGTCCTGCTGCTGCTGCTGGCGACTGCCCTCCTCACTAGGTGGGTGAAGGAAAGCTGCTCATCAGTTGACTCTCCAGACATAGGTTCTGCTGATGGAGCTGGTACAGCTCCGACCCCCCCACCTTCCCCCGGCACCGCGGCAGTAGTACGTGATTGCTTGAAGAAACCCCCCGGTTCAGACCTGTCAGAGGAGGGACGATGCCGTACCTAAGGCAGAGCGGCCAACTGACTACGGAGGATTCCCTATAGTATATGAGTATGGTCCTTCCTCTCCATAGCTGGGATAAAGCCCCATTTGGACCGGTAGCGAGGGTCCAATAGGTGAGGAGAGCCAGAAGTCATCCCTCTGACCGATGCTGACTATTTGGCTGTCACTAGACAGGCAAATCACATGCTGCAGGCCATCCTGCACAATTGACTCCGAGGGGCTCCCCTGCCCTCCAACTCCACAGTATACTGCCAAACGGTGCTTGTGGTCACTGCCTCGTCTTCCTCAAGCTTCCATCTTACCTCCTCCAGCAGCACCTGCTCCTCCTCTCTTGCACCTGGTAGAAAATCCACTCATTTCACTAGACAATGCTTCTGCTCCAATGTCCCCTCCTCCTCCTCCATTTTCAGCTCACCACCGTACTCAAGTGGCCCGCGCGATGTAGTCGCCACGCTCCAGTCCCCCAGCCCAAGACAGATTTTTCAGCATCCCTGATTCCAGGACATGAAGCAGTGAATTAACATTATTCATCCCGTATCCAGGCACTTGACCAAAATAATGTGCCCCCTCCTCGATGACCTCAACAAACGCAAGGTTGTCACGCATGAGCTGCCACTGCTGAACAATCAAAGTTACACGGGGATACTCCGTCCGGCCTGGAACATCAAAAAAATTCGTTAATAGTGGCCTTTCTCTGTTCGTTACAGTTCGGTCCAACATGGCAGGCGGAATTTCCAAACGTGTGGAAACATCGCATATCAGAGTGTTTGGAGAGGAGGCCGTTCTGGCCGCTAAGCACCTTGAGGAGGGTGTTCCTGGCTTTGTAGGAATGGATGAAGTGCAAGCACAGTTTCCCGGCCCATTTTGAGAATCTTCTAAAGATCGTGGAAGACTTCAGGAACCTTTTTCACAAACCAATTGAACCCCTTGCCATGCAGGCGCATGGACCATCCCTCCTCGTGCAGCGCAGACACCATGTTCCTCCATTGTCCTTACCATGGTTTCCGATTTGCAGTTGGCCGCGGAGAAAGCCACACATCGATTTCCTGCTGCATGTCGCGGAGCAGTGCCTCCCCTGTGTTGACTTTGTTCGCCGAGGCAAGCCATGTAGAACTGGTGACACCGCTGTGGCCCCTACTCAGTGGTATGATGGAGCAGTAAAACTTGTGGAGGCTGAGATTGGTGCTGGGTGGTGGAGGAGAAGGAGGCGGACATTGGCGCAGGAGGCCGCAGTTTGACACGTGGAGGAGAAGCAGCTCTCCTTTCCAAGTTGTTGGTGGTGCCTGGGCCGGAAGTCACATTCTACCCAGTGGCCCGTAAAGGACATTACTGGCCCTAGACGTATTACAGCTCCAACGTCCACGCTGCAGTGCACCTAGTAAACAAACCGATAAGCTCAAGGACTGGCCCATCTTCTGTTCTACATAATTTATGAAGTGCCTTGGTACGGCTTGCCTTTTTTGGAAAAGAAATTACGGCTTGGAATTCTCCATCTCTCCTCGGCACAAGCCTTAGTTCTCTGAACGTGCAGAGTCTACCATTTGGAAAGAAGGGATTGCAGCACCAAAACAACTTGGACAGTAAGAACAGTCAGCTTCAGCAACCTAGGATGTTGGAACCGCATACTGTTTTGTCCACTTTGCTCGACTCGCTGAACGACTGCTGGCTCCATGAGTAGCGAGTACCGGAGCATCTGACCGGAGATGATGTCAAGAGAAACAACTCTCCCTTCGCAGGGAGGTGGAGCATTGACGGCTGCAATGGCATGCATGCCATTGGGCGCTGCTGCTGCTGCTGTTGCTGCGGCGGCAGGATGGACCACCACATCTGGCCACGGTTTTCTTTCCCAGGCTAACCGGATGGTGACGCTGCATGTGTTGACGCAGGGCCGTGGGGCCAACGATAGCTCCCTGGCCCACGCTTCACTTTTCCTGCCTCACATGAATCTACATATACCCTTATTCGGCTCTCCGGTGTCTTAGCAAAGAACTGCCACAACCGCCGAGTATCGGATTTTACCGCAACGCACCCGCACTGATGACTACTTACTAGCCGCTGCTCCATCGCTGAGCTCCTGTGCCGCACTTTCTTGGACCTCGAACGGTTTTTTTTAACACCACGTGGCCGCTTGGCGCCCGACCTCACACCTGCTGCTCACCTGCTGACTCACGGCCACCACGACCCACTTGCTGGCTGCCGCTGCCTGACACCGCGCAAACTGACGCCCCTCTTCCTCCTGAAGATGATGAAGCCCTTGCTTCACCCGGCTCCATAGCTACATCACTCTATTTGTGGTTCATCGTCACGGCTGTCCTCATCATCCGGTCTGGTATGCAGGAAGGCTGATCCACTCACAACATGACCTCCCATGCCACTCTCCCACATCTATACATTGCCGCCTACTGCAAGAAGCAGGGGATATTTGGCCCCATTTCTTCGCTGCCGAGTAGCTGCTGACTGCCCTCCTCAAATTGTATCATCCTCGGCTATAAAGTGGCGCTGAGCCCAGACCACATAGTAACTCTGGCTGATGGAACCTGGATTGGAACAGAGGCGGTTTGAGGACAGGTAGGCCGCTGACCCCGCTCCCGGCCTATGCCAACTAGGGTTTTGGTCTTACTTCCCACCGACTCTTGGCTGGGTTTTCCAGATTGTAAATCAGGGAGGCAGTGATGACCTAGTCTACCAATCAAAAACCCTTGGTATTGCTAGTCAGCACACGCCGCTAGATGACAGCGCCGTTGTGGCCTCACCGAGTGACCTGCTGCAAAACCGTCCCCTTGCTGTGCTGCGACCTGGGCCCTTAGAATGTTTGTGCCTCTAACCACTACACGCAGGTGAAGAGCCTGCCACCTCTCTGTCCTGAACATGTTTGTTCTAAAATGTACAGACACTGTTTGATGAAGATATCTGTATACAATACATTCACATACCCTGTAATTTGACTCCAAATGAACCCATTAAACCAATCTTGGTAACCCTTGGGATATAAAATGGCGCTCCACAAATGGGCAGAACACTTGACTTGAATGTGCCGATTTAAAAACTCTGAAGTATTTTAACTGAAAATAAAACACAAAAACAGGCTTAATTAACCTTCGGATGAATGAATTTAAATGCTTACAGAATTTCTTCTGTGGCGGTGAAAAACAAAGTTTCTTTTACTGAGTAAAACTGCAGAACAACACTTAATTAACCCCTGGATGCAAATTGCGCTTAACATTTGAGCAACCACAAACATCTTAGCTTTGTAGTGTGTTACAATGGCGTGTTTTTACGCTACCACAACAAGAGAAAAAATTGTAATTAACCTCCGCATTGTGGAATTATGCACAGGAAAATTGTAATATTTGCGGTGAAAAAGACGGTTTAGTTTTTGTCACCACAGCAGAAAACAACGCTTAATTAACCCCTGGATGTAAATTGCGCAAAAGAATTGAGCACAGCCAACAACTAATAGCTTTGTACTGGTTACAATTGCGTGTTTTTCCACGCTACCACAACAAGAGAAAAAATTGTAATTAACCTATCGCTTTGAATTATGCTACAGGAAAATAGTAAATTTTGGCAGTCAAAAAGACGGTTTATTTTTTGCCCACCACAGCAAAAAACAACGCTTAATGACACGCGCCCCTGGATGTCAAATTGTGCAAAAGAATTGAGCGAGGCCACAAACTACTAGCTTTGTAGCGTGTTACAATTGCGTGTTTTCTACGCTACACAACAAGAGAAAAAATTGTAATTAACCTCTGCTGTGAATTATGCAACCGGAAAAATTGTAAATTTTTTTGGGCGGTGAAAAAGACGTTTATTTTTTGTCACCACAGACAAAAACAAACGCTTAATTAACCCCTGATGTATATTGCGCCAAACAATTGAGCAACCACAAACTACGAGCATGTAGCGTGATACATTGGCGTGTTTTCTACTCTACAAACAACAAGAGAAAAATTGTAATTAACCTTTATTGCTTGTGATATTATGCTACAAGGAAAAATGTAATTTTTGGCTGTGAAAAAGACGGTTTATTTTTGTCCCCACAGCAGAAAAACAACGCATATTAACCCCTGAGTAAATAGCGCAAAAGAATGAGCCAGCCACAAACTACTACAGCTTTGGTAGCGTAATTAACAATTTGGCGTGTTTCTATACTACGCTACACAACAAGAAAAAAAATTGTAATAAACCTTCCGCATGTGAATTATGCTACAGGAAAATTGTAAATTATTTGGCTGTGCAAAAGAACGGTTTATTTTTGTCACCACAGCAGAAAAAACAACGCTTAATTAACCCTCTGATGTAAAATGGCGCAAAAGAATTGAGTCAGCCAACAAACAAACTATAGCTTGTAGCGTTTACAATTGCGTGTTTCTACGCTACACAACAAGAGAAAAGAATGTAAATAACCGTCGCTTAGTGAATTATGCTACAGGAAAATTGTAATTTTTGGCTGTGAAAAAGGCTTTTTTTTGTCACCCCAGCAGAAAAACAACGCCTTAATTAACCCCTGGATGTAAATTGGCGCCAAAACAATTGAGGCAACCCACAAACTAGCGAGCTTTGTACGTTGTTACAAATGCGAGTTTTTCTACGCTAGACAAACAACAAGAGAAAAAAAATTGTAATTAACCTTGCGCTTGTGAATTAGCTACAGGAAAATTGTAATATTTTTGGTGGTGAAAAAGACGGTTTTATTTTTTGTCACCATAGTCAGAAAAACAACGCTTAATTAACCCTGGAAGTAAATTGCGCAAAAGAATTGAGCAGGCCACAAACTACTACTTTGTAGCGTATACAATTGCGTGTTTTCTATGCTGCACAAAGAAAAAATTGTAATTACCTTCCGCATTGTGAATTATGCTACAAGGAAATTGTCATTTTTGGCGTGAAAAAGTTTATTTTTGTCACCACAGCAGAAAAACAACAATTAATAACCCCTGGATGTAAATTGCGCACAAGAATTGAGCAGCCACAAACTAATAGCTTTGTTAGCGTGTTACAATTGCGTGTTTTCCTACGCTACACAACAATATAAAAAAAATTGTAATTAAACCTTGCGCTTGTGAATACTGCTAACAGGAAAAAATTGTAATTTTTGGCGGTGAAAAGACGATTATTTGTGTCACCACAGCAGAAAAACAACGCTTAACTAACCAGCTGTAGTAAATTGCGCCAAACAATTGAGCAACCATCAAACTACGAGCTTTGTAGCATTTTTAACAATGGCGTGTTTCTACCTACAACAACAAAGAAAACATTGTTAATTAACCTTTTGCTGGTGAATTATGGTAAAGGAAAATTGTAATTTTTTGCGGTGAAAAAAAGAACGGTTTTATTTGTGTCACCACAAGCAGAAAACAACGCTTAATAAACCCCTGATGTAAATGCGCAAAAGAATAGAGCAGCCACAAACACTACTTTGTAGCGTGTTCACAAATGCGGTTTTCCTACACTACACCAACAAGAGAAAAAATTGTACTTGATAACAATAGCTTGACTAGGCCTTTCTTTAAAAAACAAACGCCTGAAAAAACCATAACTAAATATAATAACATAAACAAAACTAAACCAAAAAAAACTCTTCGCTTGTGAATAATGCTACATGAAAAATTATAAAATTTGGGGCGGTGAAAAAGACGGTTTATTTTTGTGTCACCTACAGCAAAAAAAGCAACGCTTAATACCCCTGGATGAAAAGTTGCGCAAAAGAATTGAGCAGCCACAAACTACTAGCTTTGTAGCATTTTACAATTTGCGTTGTTTTCAACGCTACACAACAAGAGAAAAAATTTAAATAACCCTATCGCTGTGAATTATGCTACAGGATAATTGTAAATTGGCGTGAAAAAACGATTTATTTGTGTTCACCACAGCATAATAACAACGCTGAACTAACCCCTCAACCCCAGGATGTAAATTGGCCAAACAATTGAGCAAGCCACAAACTACGAGCTTTTGTAGCATTTTACAATGGCTGTTTTTCTACGCTACACCAACAAGACAAAAATTGTAATTAACCTATCCTTGTGAATAAGGTACAGAAAATTGTAATTTTTTGGCGGTGAAAAAGAACGGTTTATTTTTGTCACCACGCAGAAAAACAACGCTTAAATTAACCCCTGGATTAAATTGGCGCAAAAGAATTGAGCAGCCCACAAACTACTAGCTTGTTAGCGTGTTACAATTGCGTCTTTACTACACACCACAACAATAGAAAAATTGTACTTAACCTTCGCTTGTGAATATGCTACAGGAAAATTAGTAATTTTTGGCGGTGAAAAAGACGTTTATTTTTGTCACCACAGCAGAAAAACCAACCTTAATAACCCCTGATGTAAAATTGCACAAAAGAATTGAGGCAGCCACAAATTACTAGATGTTGTAGCGTGTTACAATGCGTGTATTCTACGCTACACAACAAGAAAAAAATTTGTAATTAACCTTCGCTTGTGAATATCTACAGGAAAATTGTAATTTTTGGCGGTGAAAAAGTCGTTTATTTTGGTCACCACAGCAGCAAAACAACGCTTAATTAACCTCCCTGGGATGTACATTGCGCAAAAGAATTGAGCAATCCACAAACGACTAGCTTTGTAGCGTTTACAATTGCTGTTTCTACGGCTACACAAAAGAGAAAAAAATTGCAATTCACCTCGCATGTGATTTATTCTACAGGACCATTGTAATTTTTGCGGTGAAAAAGAACGGTTTATTTTTGTCACCACAGCAGAAAAACAACGCTTACCATATTAACCCCCTGGATGTAAATTGCACAAAAAGAATTGAGCAGCCACAAAATACTAGCTTTGTAGCGGTTTCTATTGCGTGTTTTCTACGCTTACACAACAAGAGAAAAAATTTTAATTAATCTTCGCTTGGAATTATGCTACCAAGAAAATTGTAATTTTTTTGGCGGTGAAAAAGGTGGATTTATTTTTGTCACCACAGCAGCAAAACAAATAACGCTTAATTACCCCCTGGATGTAAATTGCGCCAAACATGTGAGCACCACACTACGAGCTTTGAATCATGGTTTAACAAATGGCATTTTTTTCTACGCCACACAAACAAGAAAAAAAAGGTAATTAACCTTCGCTGTGAATTATGCTCCAGGAAAATTGTAATTTTTTGGCGGTGTAAAGGCGTTTATTTTTGTCACCACAGCAGCAAAACAAACGCTTTAATTAACCCCCTGGATGTTAAATTGCGCAAAGAATTGAGCAGCCACAAACTACTACTTTGTACGTGTGACAATTGCGTGTTTCTACGCTAACAACCAAAAAAATTTAAATAACCTTCGCTTGTGAATTATGCTACAGGAAAATTGTAATTTTGGCGGTGAAACAGATGGTTTTATTATTTGTCACCACAGCAAAAAACAACGCTTAATTACCCCCTGGATGTACATTGCCACAAAAGAATTGAGCAACCACAAATTACTAGATTGTAGCGTGTTACAATTGCGTGATTTCTACAGCTACACAACAAGAAAAAAATTTGTAATTAACCTTCGCTGTGAATTAATGCTTACAGAAAATTGTAAATTTTTGGCGGTGAAAAAGGGCGGTTTATTTTTTGTCACCACCCCAGCAAAACAACGCTTAATAAACCCCTGGATTGTAAATGCGCAAAAAGAATTGCAGCAGCGTCCACAAAACTAACAGCCTTTGTAAGCGTGTCACAATTCGTGTTTTTTACTACGCTACACAATAAGTAAAAAATTGTAATTAACCTTACTTTCGCTTGTGAATATGCTTGACAGGAAAAATTGTAATTTTTTGGCGGTGAAAAAGGCGGTTATTTTTGTCACCATACAGCAGAAAAACAACGCTTTAATACCCCTGGATGTAAATTTGCGCCAAACAATTGCGCAAAACCACAAACTACGAGCTTTGTAGCGTGTTACAATGGCGTTTTTTCTTCTACGCTACACATCCATAGAAAAAATTGTAATTAACCTTCGCTTGTGAAAAAAGCTACCTGAAAATTGTAATATTTTGCGGTGAAAAAAGGGTATATTTTTGTCACCACAGCAGCAAAACAACGTTGCTTAATTAACCCCTGGATGTAAATTGCGCAAAAAAGAATTGAGAGCAGCCACAAACTACTAAGCTTTGTAGAGCGTGTTCTAACAATTGCGTGTTATTTCTACGCACAAACAGAAAAAAATTTGTAATTAACCTTACGCTTGTGAATTATGCTACAGGAAAAATTGTAATTTTTGGCGGTTGAAAAGATGGTTTAATTTTTCACCACAGCAGAAAACAACGCTTAATTAACCCCTGGATGTACTTGCACAAAAGAATTGAGCAACCACAAAATTACTAGATTTGTATGCGAGTTACAATTGGCGTGCTTTCTTTCCTACGCTACACCACAAGAGAAAAAATTGTAATAACCTCGCTTGTGAAATATGCTACAAGGAAAATTGTAATTTTGGCGGTGAAAAAGGCGGTTTATTTTTGTCACCACAGCAAGCAAAAACAATGCTTAATAAACCCCTGGATGTAAAATGCGCAAAAAATTGAGCAATGCCACAAACTACTAGCTTTGTAGCGTGTCACAATTGCGTTTTTCTACGCTACACAACAAGTGTAAAAAATTGTAAATTACTTCGCTGTGAAGTATGCTTACAGGAAAAATTTTAAATTTGGCGGTGAAAAAAGGCGGTTTATTTTTGTCACCACCACAGCCGAAAAACAACGCTTAATTAACCCCTGGATGTAAATTGCGCCAAACAATTTGAGCAACCACAAACTACGAGCTTTGTAGCGTGTTTACAATGCGTGTTTTCTACGCTACACAACAAGAGAAAAAATTGTAAATTACCCTCGCTTGTGAATTAGGCTATAGGAAAATTTTATTTTTTTTGGCGGTGAAAAGACGGTATCTTGGAGTCACCACAGCAGAAAAACAACGCTTAATTAACCCTGGATGAAATTGCGCAAAAGAATTGAGCAGCCATAAATGAAGTGGTATGTGTATTGAAAAAACTCTGTTTTCTTCAAATAATACAACAGGAAAAAAAAAACTGACTTAGATCCCCCTTAGATATTCAATGTCTGTGAGCAGAAGCATTAAAATGTATATGCAGCTGCATGTGACGCACACTGGACTTCAGATCCAATACCCCCCAAAAAATCAGAATAAGAACATTAAGAAAGCAGTTCCTCTGAGATACAAGCTGAGACACCCCACGAAAATCGCTGTATAAAAATCAGTTATCTTCATAAAGAGCAAATCACAATCAGCCGCAGCAGCGACTTCCCTGATCAGTAAAAGGAGAGCGGTATGAGCTCCCAGCGTCGCGCCCGGACTTATATAGTGCGGTGATGTCACAGAATCCCGCTGGTCTCTGATTGGCTTCATCTCTGCACATTTCATGCAGGCTATGCCCTTCTTCCTCCCAGAGTGCTTTGCCCCATGTAAAGTCATGTGCTCGCAGCCATTTTATCAATCAAAAGCACCCCTTCGTTCACCCGAAGTACCCCAAACTTCGACTTCGTTCAGAACCGAAGTTGTCCTGAAATTCTAAACGAATTCCACTTCGTTAGAATCAATTCGCCCATCTCTAGCTGCGACCTGAACAGGCATAGTCATTCCAAAAATGTGAGGGGTGTACTCTCTTTTTTGAGATACTGTATATTATGTGTTGAATAAAATAGAGATCAGAAATCAGAGATTTCTAAATCATTGTAGTCTTGTTTTCTTTACATATTACATAGCGTCCCAACTGTTTGGGAATTAGGGTTGAAGTATGGTGGAATCTATGGAAAAAGTTTAGAAATTGCAAGCAAACTTGGACACACTGAGTGCTTGGGCATCCACTCAATGTCCAATATGGATAAAGAAAACATCTTGTAATAAAATTTACAAAATTAAATGCCCCCTGAGGGAAAAAAAAGGGAAGAACCCTTTTGGGGAAAAGAATCTGGCTGTACTTGTAGATCATAGACTTCATAAAATCATGCAGTGTCAATCAACTCATGGGACAGGAAAATTATATTATTGATCTATAAAGCATTGGAGCAGAAGTTCAGTTCTGGGCACCAGTTCATAGAAAAGATGCTCTGGAATTGGAAAAAGTACAGAGACAAGACACTAAATTGACAAAGAGCAGGACGGATCTTAGTTATGAGGAAACATTACAATAATTAAACTTATTTCGTTTTGGTAAAAAAACAAGAGAGACTGATTATTTGTAAAGTACATAAAGCAAATGATAAAATTTTTCAGAAAGCCCTTTCAAAAAGACAAGAGGGTTTTCCTTCCCTTTGGGAGAAAAAAAATAAGGTTCAGCCTCCAGAGGCGAGTAGTATTTTTTTTTTTTTACCATAAGCACTGTGAATCTATGGAGTAGCCGCCTTAAAAGCCGTCAATTACTTGCAAACTGGGTGCTACAGGGGCGCAGAGCGCAATTGCGACTTTTCCCCTGACTAGGGGGACCCCAAGACCCGCCCCACCCATCGCAACAGTCAGCCAGTACCGGTCTTATGTGCACAGAGGAAGACAGGAAGAGGAATTGGGCGGTCCGTCTTCTAAAGCGTCCTGGTCGGAAGAGCAGCAGAGCAGAGAAGTTCCACTTCTCTGCTCCAGATCCCAGCCAGCGGCCCCCCACCTTCTTTTCCCACCCTATCCCCTCCTGCCCCTAAGGAAGCTTTATTAAAGTCAAATCACAATTTTATCTTATAGTATACTTTTTTAGTTGCCTTAATTATTTACCCAAGGACTTGAAGGCCTCGTCAGACATGGGGATTGTAATTCTACAGAAAAAGCTGTGGGCTAAGGGCACACAGAATTTCCAAGTTTTTAAGGAACTAGTGTAATCTGTACCTGTAGTTCCACAGCCGCTTTAAAAAGTACAATTACAGCATGTCGCCAATGGGCTGTCCAAATACCCCTGAGTATAAAAATTTAAAACACACACACTATTTATATATGTATGGTGTGTGGTGTGGTTTTTGTAAAAATATAAATTTTTAAAAATATAATACATATTATATTTGGGTTTTTTGTTACTGTTAGTGAAAGCCACTTAAATAATATACACACCAAATTTTAAAATACACACAATTTTTATATTAAATTTTTAAAATACACCCAAAAATATATTTTATTTATATATATATAGATATCAACCTCAATTCCCAAAAAATTGGGACACAAATTGTGAATAAAAACTGAATGCAATGATGTGGGGTTGCCAACATCTAATATTATATTCAGAATAGAACACAAGTCTCAGATCAAAAGTTTAACAGAGAGACTGTATCATTTTAAGTGAAAAATATGTTGTTTCAAACATTTCTGCGCCATTCAACAAATCCCCAAAAAAGTTGGGCACCATGCCGTTTATTACCACTGTGTGGCATCCCCGCCATCATCATACAACAGTCAACAGACGTCTGGGACAGAGAGCACCAGTTTCTCCAAGTTAGAAATAGGAATGCTCTCCCCATTCATTGTCTAATACAGGCCTCTAACAGATCAATACGACTTGCCTTCTTATTGTCGCAACCCCTTTCCTCATTATTATGCGCCAAATGTTCTCTAAAGGTAAGATCTGGACTGACAGGCTTGCCCATTTCATACCCGGATCCTTCTCCTACGTAGCCATGATTTGTATTGCTGCAGAATGTGGTCTGGCATATCTTGTTGAAAAATGTGAAAAAAAGAATGACGTCCTAGAGGGAGCCATATGTTGTTCTAGACCTTGAACAAAGCTCTCTGCATTAATGAGTGCCTTTTCCAGACATGCCAAGCTGCCCATGCCACAAGCCCGTCATCAACCCCAAACCATCAGTGAAGCAGGGTTTCTTGACGGGTCGTTGATAACAACTGGTTGTCCTTGTCCCTCCTCTGGACCGGATGTCATGGCGTCCCACTGTTTCCATAAAGAACTTCAAATCGGAACTATTTGACCACAGAACCGTTTTCCATTTTGCCACACTCCATTTTAAAATACCTACCCCTGCCCAGTGCAACGGCAGAGGCATGTTGAGCTTGCTAGAAATGGCTTCCTCTTTGTACTGTTGAGTTTTCGCTGGCAACAGCGGAAGGGGCACGAGGATAGTGTTAACACAGACAATACGCTTTCTGGAACATTCCTGAACCCAATCTGTTATTTCCTTGTGACAGTGGGGCATTCCATTTTTGAGGTGCAGTGACGTTTAAGGCCCGACATCCCGACATCAGTAGATTTTACGGGCTTGACCCTACGCCCAGCGATTGTTCCAGATTTCCTCTGAATCATTTGCTGATGTAATGTATGGTTGATGATGATAACTTTAAAGACCTTTGCTATTTTCCGCTGGGTAACACCATCCTATTGTAATTGTTTCTGCGCAACAAATGTGGAATTGGGATGATCCTCTTCCCATCTTGCTTCAGAGAGACACTGACACTCGAGAAGCTCTTTTATATAGCCCAATCATGTTTGTCAATTTCACCTAATAGTGTTGATTGGTCTTCCATCTGTTTCTTATATCTCAATGTAATTTCCAGCCACTTATTGCTACTTTGTCCAATACTTTATTTGCATTGTAGACACTGTGAAAATTTGTAATCAACATATTTTTCCTTCAAAATGTTACATTTACCAGAATAAACTTTAATCTGTATCAGTTCTATTCTGAAAAAAATATTAGAAGTGGCATTCAGTTTTTAGCAGCATTTGTTTATGTCCCAACTTTTTGGAATTGAGTGTGTATTATACACTCAATACCGGCCACATTAATATAGGTACACCATGCCTAGTAACGGGTTGGACCCCTTATTGCCTTCAGAACTAGCCTCAAATTTTCGTCCAAGATTTCCACAAGTGTATTGCAACGATGCTCCCAATTGATGACCCAAGGGGTCCACAAAGAGTGCCACAGAAAATAATGCCCACATCATGACCACCACCATCACCAGCCTGAACCGTTTGATACAAGGCAGGTATGGATCCATGTCTTTTCATGTTGTTGACGCCAAATCTGACCCTACCAGCCGAATGTCGCAGCAGAAATCGAGACTCATCATACCAGGCAACGATTTTCCAATCTTCTAACTGTCCAATTTTTTCGATTAGCTTGGTCAAATGTGGAGCCTCAGTTTCCCTGTTCTTACTGAAAGAGTGGCACCGCCCGTGTGGTCTTCTCTGCTGTAGCCCATCTGCCTCAAAGTTCCGCCGTACAGAGCGTTCAGAGAAGCTCTACTGTCTGCCTACCATAGGTTGTAACTGGTGCTATTTAGTCACTGTTTACCCTTTCTATCACTTCGAACCATCTGGCCCATTCTCCTTTGACACTCTGGCATCAACAAGGGCATATCCCCCCCCACAGACTGCGCTCACTGGATGTTTTTTTTCTTTTTCGGGGACCATTCTCTGTAAACCCTAGATATGGTTGTGCGAGAAAATCTCAATGATATCAGCCGTTTCAGAAATAATCAGACCAGCCCTTCTGGCCCCAACACCCATTGCCCACGATCAAAGCACTCAAATCACCTTTCCTTTCCCCCAAACTGATGCTCGAATTGAACTGCAGAGATTGTCCTTGACCATGTCTAACATGCCTAAATGCACTGAGTTGCCGCCATGTATTGCTGTTAGAAAATAATTGTTAAGCTAGCATTTGGACAAGTGTCCCTAATAAAAGTGGCCGGAGAGTGTTATATAAATATATAAATATTATATATAATAAATATATATTTATAATATAAATATATATATATATATATATATTATATAAAATGTGTGTGTGGTTATGTATTCATAGATGTGTGCCTGTAATGTGTAATCCTTAAAGGTACTTGAACTGGCCTGGGACTATTCCCCATCCGTCACATGTCCCCGCCGGATCTTTAGTGCCCATACCGCATATTAGAGAAAAAGCGTTCCTTGTGTCTTAGTTCTGATTACCGTGTACCGAACTATATCTTGCTTCTGTACCTCGACCACGAACCTCATGCCGCCTGTCCTGACCTTGCTGGGCCCGTCCTGACTACGCCTACGTCTCACTATTATGTACCCACGAACTACCTGGCTGCCAACCGCAAGCAATTCCCCCCCCTCCAATAACGCCAGTGGAACGACCTGGTATTTCCCTCCGCAAGTCCATCCCGCTTTGGCGGCGGCTTCCTGTGAAAACCGGTTCTATAGACCCGCTCCCTGGTACACGCTTACACCATCGCTTGCGGAGGTCCAGCCGGATTCCACTACCATCATCCGTAACACTGCATTACCGATATAACCGAACTACTGAGAGGGGAGGCCCAACAGGGCGGCCATCAAGGAATTTCAGGCCCCATACAGCAAAGAGTCGAACCCACCCCCCTCGCCCACCCCCCCAAAAAAAAAAAAAAGGGTGAACGGATAACCTCGTTTTGGGTTTTATTTTGTGGAAACTATTCTTATGATATTAATGACACATTGGGTGACATGTATGATTTAAGCATTTTAAACTTCCCAATGTTTTGTGCGCATAGTCATAGTGTAGGATTGCACCTGAAATCTATGAATCTCTTCAACTGCAGGAGCAATTCCTTGCACAGTAAGCCGCTTTATTAAAAGTGCTCTAGTTCCAGCAGTAATGCGCTTGGAACTGCTTTAGTTAAGGTACAAATCTATACCCCGAAAACCAAAGCCAACTAATTACAAAAGTGCCGTGGGTGCTCTGTAATGCGCCTGATATTGGTATGTTTTAAAAACATAGAGAACGGGGCTGCGCTAGATCTCGGGTTGAAAAGACGCCAGACTTCTGACGCAGCCCGTTCATTATTTCGCCCATCTGAATCTTTATTTGTGACATGTAAAATCCGTTGATACCAGATGTTATAAAGAGAGTTTTAATTGTTTTAATAGTTTTACTTAGCCCAATAATCTCTTCTGTCAGTTAAGCTGTGTTCAGAAGATAAGTTGCCTATGGGTGAGGTTTTTATTTGTATGATTTTCCGATTTAGGAGCAGATGACTTTTCCACTTAATTCCATTTTATAGCAAAAGTGAGGAGTCCGACACGAATACACTATTCCAACAATTATTTTTAGGTGCTAATATTTAAAAATAATTTTTTTATTCGTTTTAAGAAATCTTTTTTTTCCCGACACACCTAGGTATTTGTACAAGTGATCGCTAATACAATACAACACGATACTAGTGAGACTGCAGTAAACTTCATTCAGTTGATCCAAACCGTCATCCTGCAAAAAACTTTCTGTAAATGTAAAAAGACAGACAGAAAGTTCTGCAGGAGGAAACCAGACAGGAAAGTAAAGAGTTAAAGAAGGAACTAAGTGCCCTCCTCACATGACAACGGTGTAAAAGTGAATGGTGTGTACCACTTACCTGCTCCTCAGAGATGGGGTCTGGGACGACCTCCGGGACGTCTTGACGTAACCGTAGTTAATGTCTCTTCCAGGGACAACCAAACAGAGCTCCAATGTCACCCTGACAGTGCCTGATCAGGAAACCAAGTGCACAGTGAAGTGGTTCGTCTTCCCCTCTTGTTTTCTTCCTTTCAGCCCACACCGCCATGATGACTTATCTTCCGTCCACCGACTCGTCTCTGCAGAATATAACACACACATCTAAGAATCCTCACATTTTTCAGCAGCTAATTATAGGGTATATGCCCCCTCAGTTAATTATTCACTATAAAGCGACCCCTCAGATTAAGTAAATATATATATGGACCCTCAGTAGGTATATATAGCCCTCTTCATAAGGCAGAAAATATGGGCCCCCTCAGGGCAGGTACAAATTGGTCCCCTCAGCAGGTAATATAAAGAGACCCACTATTAGGTCCTTTCCAGGCTGGTATATAGATAGGCCACCCTCCTGGGGCAGTATATAGATAGCAGCCATCTGGCATGTATATAGATATTCCCCCCCTCTGGCGGGTATATAGATACCCCCCCTTCGGCGTAATGATTGCCCCCCTTTCGCAGGTATATAATAGCCCCCCCTTTCGCCGGGTATATAGGTACCCCCCTAAAGAAAGGGAAAAAAAACCCCCTCAACAGTTAAAAAATAAAAATAAAAACACTAATACTTACCATTTCCCCCCCCCCGGGGCGACGTCCTTCTCTTCCCCCAACCTGGTGCGTGACGTCACCACCCAAATGCAAACGCGCCCGGAAGCCCTGGGGCCGCACAGCCATTGGGTTATTAGGCGGGGCGGCCAGTAAAAGCAGGGGGCGGATGAACTAGTTCATGCGGCTGCCTATTGTTAAGGGGGCCGCGACGGGCCCTGATAAAAAAACGGGCCGTAAAAAACGGGGCCCGCGGCGTGCCTGATTGTACGGAGCGGCCCGCGTTAGGGGGGCGCGGGCGGGCCCTGCTGTTTGCGGGCGGGCCCCCGGAAGGGGCTCAGGGGGGGAACCTGATTTACCGGCGGGGGGCGCGGGTGTATGGGGCCCGGGCGGGCCCGTTTGTATGGGGGGGCCCCGCGAATAGGAGGCCGCGGGGCCCCCATAAGTAAAAAGGGGCCGCGGTGCCCTGTTAAAAAGTAAGGGGGCCGCGGCCCGCGGGCCCCCTTTTTCCCCGGGCCCCCGTACGGCATCCCCCCTTACTGCCCAAATTGGCGGCCCTGAGGCCTATATACAAGAGGGGCTACTTAATGTGGAACCTATCCTGTCACTAAGAAATAATAAAACGTATACCTGGGCAAGTTTGACTAAGATTGCCACTGTGAGATAGGTCTGGAACTGACACATCTCCTTTGGTCCTTTTCAACATTTGTAAAACTCCGACCATTATGAATGAAAAACCAAACTTTATTAAAAATTTTCATTTCAAGTAAAACAAAGTCAATAACAACTTTGTACTTATCGGCATCTGTAAAAAAAATTTTCCAGGGGCAATGGAAGTCCACTTCAATGAAAGAGCAGCAAACGCATGAGAAAAGGGAAAAAGCAGAACAGACAGGGGGGTCACCCTCCCGAAGCGACGTTCGGAGGGTAAAACTCCTCTTTCCTCACCGGTAATGAAACAAACTCTTTTTTATATAGAAACATTATTACACAAGAAATTTTTTCTTAGCAATCAAAAAAAAAACAATTTAAAAACACATTTATTCAACAATTATACAAAAACCATTTAGATTTTGACTTTCATTAGCCCTTGAGGTTAATTACCTTTTTAAAGCCCCAAGTGCTTCTCTACCCAACAAATTTTTTCAATAATATACCTTAAAGGGGGACGGACCTTTTCCCAAAAAACCACCACGGTTCAGATACCCGGGCTCTTTCATAAAGTGACGAGCTACAGAACTTTCTCCATATTTTCTTTCATCACTCTCGTTATGTTTGCCTATCTTGTTTTGAAAGGTACGTATGGCTGATCGGTGTTCATTTATTCTGACTTTAACACTGCGGGAGGTCTACTAAGGAACCTATATAGCACCCAATGGGGGACTGATGTTAATTACTTAAACAAAATGAAATTTAATTTTTTTCCTGCCCTTTCACAAAAAAATAGGGGGAGGGGGACAGCGACGGGGGCAAAACGCTCGCTGTATAAATTGTTTTTCTTTATCCCCATTTAAAATTAATTTTCTTCTATTACATAGCTTTGCGGGAGACGATAAACCACAATCATGCCAAGTAAGGAACCTGTTGTTAAAAACATGGCCCCCAACCATGGTCGGTAAGGGGGGGCCCAAGCTGAAGTTTTTACCAGGGGCCCCCAAAACCTTTTCTTCGCCCCTGCCTGCAACAGAAAAATATTTAAAGCTTATTAGACATAAAAACAAAGGTTTTAAACCCATATCCCTCCCTTTCATTGACCTCTTCTCCCAATTCTTGGTTAATGGACATATGTCTTTTTTCAATTGTACTATGTACCTATATAATTTCTCTAGTATAGAGCTGATAGAGAAAAACAGTTAAAATTGTTGCCCTGCTGTTGATAATAAAAAAGAGCCAGAAAAAGTATAAAAAAACAAACTCTACTTACCTCTTTAATCCCAAGTCAATTTAGTGCAGATCATCGGGCCAGTGCGTCATTTCTCCGCGCCACACACATTATCAAGCCCCTTTAAAACAAAACCAGGGAGGACCAAAAACTTTTTGAACTTGGATGATCGGGACATAAAATAGTTGAGTAGTAGAGGTTTTTTTTGTTCTCTAATATTTGAAAAAAAAAACAAAACCCCTTTTTTTTTACGACGGGGGACCTCGGAAGGAGGAAAAATCACTGCATCTCATAAATAAAAAACAAAAATAATTGACTTCTGCCCCAAAATTTAGCACAGTGTACTGACAGCAGCCCCCTTACATTCTATACCACTATAGCTATACATTACCAGCTACATCAGCAGCAATATTATCACATACACCACACAGGTATCTAATAAATGATTACAATGTACTGTAAAATCACACGCAGAATTGTGAGTAACCTTAAATAAAGCATTGGTTTAAAATTAAGAAAAACTGACAAACAGAGTTGCACCCGCACCTTTAATAAATTTTCCCAACATAACCCGTTGTAGTAACTTACTGTGGACAAAATATTTTGAATCTCAAAGCTTTTTTACTGTCGAGCAGAAGTCTCCATACAATTTACATATTCAATACCTGAACCGGTATTGGCCAGCTCCCAGTTTCTCTCCCCAGTGACCCGTTTTATTCACATGCAGTTCATGTCTCGTAGCTCTTCATAATATTTATGTTGTGGATGACACTATGTAATATACATGTTATTTATATGCTGTTCTCCTTGAAAACACAAACTATAAAGCAATATTCTGTTCGATTGCACATAATAAAGGAAATAGGAATGTATAATTGCTAGAAGGCTTTTTTTTTATCATTTAAGCTTCTTTTTCCAGGCTGTTTTACTCTGTTGATTTGAATTCTCAATGTTGTTATAGAAATCTTCATGAAAGATTTTGAGGAAAATTGGATATAAGCAGCGCAACATCCTATTTAAAAAAAAAAAAAAACATACAAATGAGTCTCACACACCCATAAAATACAGTGGGGAAGAAAAGAATTTAGTCAACCACCAATTGTGCAAGTTCTCCCACTTAAAAAGATGAGTGAGGCCTGTAATTGACATCATAGGTAGAACTCAACTATGAGAGACAGAATGAGAAAACAAATCCAGAAAATCACATTATCTGATTGTCAATTGGTGGCTGGCTGGCTGGCTGGCTGGCTGGCTGGCTGACTAAATAAATAAATTTTTCCCCACTGTACATGTGGATCACAAAAATGTACTGGTATATTTCAGCGTTATGTGGACTCAAAATCAGGGAAAATTACACTTTTTTTTATCCATTTCTTGATATATATCTATATATATATATATATATAATATATATAATATATATACTATATTAAATATATATAAAAATATATAAATAATATATGACAATAACACACGGTATATTTGAAAGGTATGAACTTTTCTCCACTCACTATAATTTTCACCATCCAACCACTATTTAAAAGATATTTCTTTGTATAGAACAATGTGAATTTCTGGATTTGTTTTCTCATTTTGTCTCTCAGAGTTGACGGTCATATATGAATAAATTACAGCCTCTCTCATCTTTTAAGTGGGAGAACTTGCACAATTGGTGGCTGACTAAATACTTTTCTTTCCCCACTTAATACTAGAATGTCTGAAATCAAATAAAGTCCACATATTTGTAAGCTTGTATTAGGGCTGCTTGTATTATTCCATAGTGATATGGCAGCTAGCGTTTAATTGCTCTCATAAACAATTTTATGACAATATAGATCGCATATCATTTTTCTCTTTTTATCAAAATATTAAAACGTTAACTTCATGTTTGACGAATAGAATAAGCATATAAATGTATCCTCGTTGTACCTGTATTTGTAGTTATAAGGTATTTTACCATCTTAACCAAACTCAATGAAATCAGAAAATTTGGGGTGACATGTATGAATCTTGGCACTGACAGACCAGTTCTAAATAGCTTTAAGACAGTATAGAATGCACCAGAGTGTATGAACCTGTTCTTATGCAGTTCATACATTCAGGCACATTGTAGTGCCAATACAACAAGTCTGGCTCAGGCAGATCACCTTTAACCTGGTCTGGCTGTTCTAACAGTTATGCGCCTAGATTTGGCGCATAAGAATCATAAATGTGTCTATTCTATAAATGTGATGCAACACGCCCCAGAACGCCCCTAATCTTTGGTGCATTAAAAAAGTGTCTTATTGTGCCAAAGTTTGAGTGCTCCTGTTCATACATTCTTTTTGGCTCAAAGTACACCAGAAAACTGGTGCAGCCCCATTCATACATGTCGCCCTTGGTGTCTCTTAAAAACATTGTAATATAACATATGATGCACAATGCATAACCAAAATTGATCATTCTTACTGTAATTAGCTATTAATTGATATGTATAGATAAGGCATCTCTACATATGGCATAAGATAAAGCACACCAATTTAACAGTCTGATGTTCACTAATGTATGAGAGACTTGATCAGGATCGAAGTTTTTAATCCTTTTCACATAAAGAATAGTGCAATGTGAGTTATCAAAATAACAAAGAGCCAGAAAATGGTGGTAATCACTGGACATCAATTGAATCTGTCAATACATCACATGGGCTTCAGAATCTGTGATAATGGTGAGAACATAGCCTTTCATTAGACTACAGTTCCCATGTAGTTTTTAAATACAGTTGTGTCCAGAAGTATTTGGAAGTATCAACACCACAATGGATCCAAAAGGGTCGTCCAATTTATTTAATTAAAAAGCTTATATGCACCTCTCCCCTAATCTTAGATCCAGCACCACCACCAGCTTCCCTCTCTGACAGTCTTCTATTAACTTCCTGGCTGCGGCCAAACAAATCATTCCCACTGCTGCTGCTGATTGGCTACAGCAGTCATGTGTCATTGCCTGAGGTCATTATTTGGAGCACTCACTTTCGAATAGTGATGTCAGGTAATGGCAGTCTTATATTAGTACATTCTTTTAAAAAAAGGGAAGTACTGGAGAGCTCAGTATTCATAAAGAGCCTGATAAAGCATAGAAAACATGGAGGTGGATGATTATAGAGTTCATTTCTTAGCAATAAAAAATTATCTTCACAACATCAAACCAAGTCACTCAAACACATGTGAGTACATTGTTATTATAGTCCAAGACTTTAGCATAGTAAATTTGATAACATTACTCAAAAGTAAGCTTTATTCTAAAAAATTGAGCATCCAATGACACAGAGAGTATGAGGCATCACTAATATTGGAACTACTACACTTCTCTGTACTGGGATAGAATTGTTTCGTGTATATATCACCAACAATGCAAGTAAGGCAAATAAAATTGTTACCTTAGGCAGGCTGGTGGAGGTAGGAGGTAGAGCTTTATTTTGATAACATAATGAACATCAGCATCCATTTTGGGGATCATAAATCGACTCCCTTTTATAAACACATTCTATAGCACAACTTTTTTGTTACCATAGCTTAGTTACGAATCTAAATTTTCAGCATCAATCAGGCAATAACTAGAATATATAGCCCCATTCAACAAAATTAGATGGGGCCCCTTCATCTAATAATCATAAGATAAAGCAGTGGGATAAGTAGCAATAATTAAAGGTATAAACATTGCCAACATATATCAGAGAACCCACATAGTAGTGCTGGAAAGCAGAAAACTACCAACTACTATGGATGATATAGCTATAGTTACGCCCATGGCTCGAATCTCTTTTTAATACACACTAAACACAAAATGGAATTGTTAAAGAGTAGGAAAATCAAATAAAAATATACAAATGTTTGCTTCAAAACAAGACAACTAATAACAGTTTACAAAGTTGGCAAACTTTAAAATGCATTTATGAACAAAAGACACAATTTCTTTTCAAAATAGTTCACACTTAAGGGAATAATTTTTCTCCAATGGGTCTTTTTACATGAAATCTTTTCTTTAAAACATGATTAAGAATAAGCACAGGCTGTTGAAAATGTCACTGTTTGTTCAGCTTGTCACTATATGGAAATAGATAAAAGCCCTACTTCCAAAGCAACAAGAAAATCTCTCTAAATTAAACTGTGAGAACAATTATGCTGTGCACCTCCTAGAATGTACCTGTAGATATTGGCATGTGGGGCGCTGCTAAAATCTAAATCCTGGAACACATCTGTGGAATAAGAATAAAGATATTAAATGTGCAGTTTCCAGATGATTTATCTCTAGCTTCACTGTAAAATATGTGACATTTCTTATTAAAGGTGATTTCAGAAATGCAAAAATGTAATTTATAAATTTAAAACAGAAAATTATAAGTTTAATTCCAATATTTAAAAACATGAATGATTCCAATAGATGTTCAACTGCTGCTCCGACTGAGAATTTTCTACTGCAAAAAAACATTAAGTTTATTTAACCCCTTGCAGTTATTTCTGCATTTTAGTTTTTTCGTCTTCACCTTCCTATTTGATGTGTTGAGCGTACATACAGTACGTCTTTTGCTTGAAATTTCAGGATAAACATAAAATTTCTTTAATTTTTTTTCTTTTTAACTAAATGAGACCGTCTCTTAACTTTAGAATGCACATGTCCAACTGTTCAAATGTTCATACTTTTTCACCACTTTCTGTCTCTTACAAGGAGCTTAACGGCTAAATTTACAACAGGTGTTTGATCCCTGAATCACCCAGTAAATTTAGGGGATCAATTTGAATTGGGATTTAAACAGTCCTCCTCATCATGCTGTACACAATTTGACATCATGAGACCATGACAATTTCCTACAATTGATCATCAGTACCCCACGCATTGGCGTGGCTTCAAGGAGATGCTTACGATGAGTGGCCACTGAGCTAAGTGTCCACAGACCGTTGTAACAGTTGCAACAGATTACAAAATACTGATACAGTGATGAAGGCAAAGAAGGATATACTTATGGATATATCACACACTTAATGACCCGATTGTCATTGTAAACAAACCCCTGCCTATCAGAAGATGAAAGCCACACAATGTCCAGTGTCAAATAATCGGAGGTGATAGGCAACCATGACATTCGTAATTGTTTTACATCAGCGTGGTAGAGACCGGCAAGGGTACCTAACCTCACCACCCATACATAGCATCATAGTCATGGCATGGGTCAGGAGTCATCTATACTAGACGAGGGACCAGTGGCCTTCAGTTCTGTTCAGTGATGAAAGTTGATTCACTCTGAGAAGAAATGATGCCCGCAAACAATGCTGAAGATGTCAAAGACAGCGCTATACATCAGCCACAGATAAGTCATTGGTGGTGGTGGTGATTCAGATGACATGTGTCGATCAATTCAGAACTGTCCTACACTTGTGAATGTACAGTACACCGCTACTACTTTAATTATATCATTAATCCAGTCATTGTGCCTCTGCATGAACAACACGGCTAATGTCATCTTCATTTACAACAATGCTCCAGCTCATTAAGGTCACATCTTGGTTGTTGGAGACTGGGGTACCATAAGTGAAGTAGCCTGAACTTTCCCCGACTTGAATCTCCTAGAAGACCTGTGGGATCAGCTGAGTCACTGTGTAGAAGCTTGTTGCTCTGTAACTCTGAACCTCAATGACCTGAGGGTATCCTTCAAAAAGAATGGGATGCCATGCCTCAGCAGTCAATAACTCAATATGTGAACAGTATGAATATCCTTTTCAAGTGTAATGATGCTCAAGGCCACATGAAATGTTTTTTATATAAATTAAACGATTTTTTGATGGTAATACCCTCCACTGTTTTGGCTATTGTTTCATTAAAAAGAGTTTAGAATAGACAAATCAACATTTTTCATGCTACGTACCTTAATGGCCGTACGGGTGAAAATGCAGCACTACTGGTAATTTTTAAAAAAACTAAAATGGATACCAATAAAATTACATAGACAGGTAAAGGCAGTTTAATATTCCCCCATAGGTTATTTAAAGGCAGTTATATGATCCTCCATAGGCAGTTTATAGCAGTTTAATGTCCCCCATCGTCAATGTATAGGCAGGTATATTCCTCTATTGCAAATATAGGCATGATAAGGTCGCCATAGGCAGGCTTAATAGGCAGGTAATAGGGACAGTATATAACCCCAAAGCAGTTATATGTACCCATAGGCAGGTAATTGAAGTATATGTCCCTATAGGCAGGTAAAATGGCCCTCATAAGCACTAATGGGCAGGAATTGGCCCCATAGGCAGTATATGGGCCCCATAGGCAGGTAATAGCAGGTCTATGGCAATAGGCAGTATATGTCCCCAATAGCAGGTAATAGCAGTAAAAGGTCCCATATCAGTAAAGGCCAGGTATATGGCCAGAATAGGCAGGTAATGGCCCCCATAAGCAGGTACTAGGGAGGAATATGGGTCCCCATAGGCAGGTGTATGGGTCCCCATAGGCAGGTAAAAGCAGGATATTGTTTGCAGAATAGGCAGGTATATGGCCCCTAGGACAGGTATATTGCCTCAAGTAGTGCAGTAATAGGCAGGTATATGGCGCGCCCATATGCACTGTATATGGCCGCAAAGGCAGTAAAAGGCCAGGTATATGGCCCATAGTCATATATAGCCCTAGCAGGTATAGGCAGCATAAGCCCCATATGTAAGTATTTAAAAAAAAAAATAACAATACTTACCCACCTCGCTGGAGTCCACTGCGTAGCAGGGAGCTCTCGCTCTCTGCTCCACAGTGATATCTTCCCCTATATGCGCTCCCAGAGGAGTCGCATGTAGCAGAATTGTCCCTGCCCGCGCCCGTGCCATCGCAGCATCCGAGCACTGACAGTGACTCAAGTATAGTATAAATTCCACAGCACACAGGCAAAAACAGGGGCAGAAATTTGCATAAATCTTTATATCAATCAAGTGATTTTTGTTACATGAATCTTAAGTGCAGTATCAATTCCATACATAAATTTACATATTCATACAGAGTTTAACATGGTATTTACATAATGTGAGTTTACATAATTTGGCGTAATTAGGGTTTAATGCCACGTGTAAAGTGATTTCTGTTTTTTATAGACCGTTCTTTATATTAACCTTTTTCATAGGATCACTTTAAGAGAAGCATAGAATACAATAAGACAAAACAAATAACATATATAGGCTGGATAGGCAGAAACAGTAAGGGAATAGAACTACGTAAAGGGAGGGGAAAAAAAAGGAAAGAGGGGAGCAAAAAGAAGAATGAGTAGAGGAAACGGGACAGAGAGGCCCAGATAGTTGTAAGCGATTAATTATCGAAAAGTAAGAAATCGCACAGTTTGATATTGTAGGTGATCGGATTTATTAGATTCTGCGATAATTCAGGCTAAAATCTGTGCACATCTATTAAGATCGCGGCCATATTCGGCTCTTACCCGTCATTTGGCGCCAAGCAATCAGCTAGCCGATAAGCAGGGTGAGAATGTGTGGTGCGACGTCATGACTGGATGTGGTATGGTTGCGATTGGCATGGAAAAATCACATGGACCTCGTTTACCATGAACACGTATTCCTGTTTCAGCCCTCCAGTGTCTCTCATCGTCTCAACAGAAGGAACGTCCTCTGCTTGTGTCCCAAACAGCTCAGCGAAATTATTGTATTTCTTCACAGAGAAACCACTACTATTAGCTGTGATCTTTACAATTTAGTTAGATTAAGAGATTGTATAGATTTATGTATTTAGGTAGAGAATTTTTAAAGGAGCATCTATCCGCTTGTAATGACATCGGGGGAAGCAGGATAGGGGGCGGGCGCTCCCGCGGGAGAACTCAGACAACTCTATAAAGAATACTGGATAAAGTTCACCAAGACTTAGTGTAGAAATTGCAACTGCAATAGCATTATTAATAACAGTTTTCTTTGAAATATTTCCTGCAAATTGGGCAAGCCTGAACTTATAGAAACACCTCTTTCTAGTAACAGCAGGGGCTCTAGTTAGGTGCAAAACTCCACTTTTATTATCAGAAATACTATCAGATAGGTTTCATTTTCAATTTTGCCCATTCCCACCTTTTTATAATCCACCTGCAACCTAAATTATATGAATCCAGCACTTTTAAGTCACCACAGTTGAATTGAAAGGTGCCAAAAATATCTTGTATTATACGAAATACATAACAATACGTATTTTTTATGACTATGGCGCACTACAGCTTTGTTCATTGAGCCAGCTTGCACTTAAAATCTGAATCCAGCAATTGTGGTAGGTCACCACAGGTTGAATTGAAAGTGCCAAAAAAAATCTTGTATTATAGAAAACATCACAATACGTGTTTTTTGACTTTGCGCAACTACAGCTAGCTTTGTTCTTTGACGCTGCTTGCACTTAAATATTAAAACAGCAATTTTCTAGTCACCACAGGTGAATTGATCGTGCCAAAAATACCTAGAATTATCCGATACATTTTTCAGATACGTTTTTTCACTTTGGCCCAGGCCTACTTTTGTTGATAATCTACATGCAGTTAAATTTGAGAATCCAGCAATTTTTTAAGTCACCACAGGGGAATTGGTAGGTGCCAAAAATACCTTTTATTATCCAAACTACAATTTAGATGCGTTTTTTTTCATTCTTTGGCGCAGGGCAGCTTTGTTGATATATCTTACTTTGCAGTTAAATTTGAATACAGCAATTTGATAGTCACCACAGGTGAATTGATAGTGCCAAAAATACCTTGTATTAAATCCAAAACATTTCAGATACGTTTATTTTCACTTTGGCGCAGAGCCAGCTGTGTTAGATAGATCTACTTTGCAGTTATATTTGAAATCCATCAATTTTGTTTTTGATTTGAGGGATTGAGAATAGCTGTGAATTGGCCGTCTTTTAATAAAGACTTTCCAAAACTCTTCCATACCTTCTCAATTTTTATATTTCTGAACATGAGCGAAAATTCAGGTGTAAGCGAGCAAAGAGATGGGTAGAACATGAGTAAGGTACGAGTAGAAACTGTGCTCGCCTTCCATTTGGCGACAACACGCATGCCCAGCAGCGTCCTTTGCAGGACTGACAGCCGGTCATCGCTGGTCAGGCCCTGTAACTCAGTACCGATACAGCGTCTCAATCTGTCCATCAGTGTATAATGCAACCTGCAAATCCAGCAGTATTTACCTCCTCGTCCCCCAGTCACCGCCACAAATGTCTTCATCAGCATCACCTAAGCATCGCGTCAACATAAGCCCCCAAATCGTCAAATCGTGTACCCACCACTGTGATTAATCCATTTTTTCGATACCTCTTTATGACCAAAAATGCGTTTGGATCAAAGGCATGTTAAAAGATCAAAGGCCAAAGAGGATGAATGTTTCTCTGCTCTGACGCCCAGTTTTAACTGATGCCATCAGAGGGAGAAGGAAGCCAGTCCATCGCAAATATGCCGGAGGCGGTCGCAACCCTTGCAAGTCCCTCTTGCTTGTAGCCGCGCAACTCTGGATGGCAGTATACAGACGACCAATCACCTGTGTGGATGATGATGATGACGGACATTGCGATCCAACTTAGGTCTTTTCAGCAGAATTGCTTGCGACTCTTTCATCCCATGACAGAAGGAAGACGATGGGGTAGTGTCAGTACGGGTTCCGCTCAAAAAGGAGGAGAAGCGGTCGAGAAGTCCGCAGATATATTCCGCAGCCACTGTAGCGCAAACCCCCGCTGCCTCGCTTATCGACGTCAAAAAGGTCCAGGACCTCTCAATCCCGGGGGCCTCTTTGACCAAGCCTCGATTCATCCACGTTGTCATATGCCGCCTATGCCGTAAACCAATAAGTAGAGGCCAAGAATCTTAGGTGTTAACCACCACCAACATGTCTAGCACATGCAGCGAAATGCATAGTTGAAATGGTGGCCACCACTTGCTTGGCCAAAAAAAGGCCAGACGGACCGTCCGCCTCCAAGCCACAGTCACACCCTCTGTCCTCCCGCCTCCTCCTCCTCCCACCTACCAACGTTCCTCAGCTGCCGCTGTCTCTCAGAGTCATGATCATGGAATCAGCCTCCGCTACAGCCTCCCACTGCGCCCGAGTACCACCATAGCACCACCAGAGGACCCATACTACCCATCTCCTTTCCGCCATTTGATGACCCACGCCGTAATAGCGCCAATCTAGCAGCCAGGCCTTCTGTATACCAGTTTGGGGAGCAGAAAGAAACACTTTAAAATCCCCCAAACATCCCCAAGCCAAAAGCCTGAATTTCGGCATTGCCAGGCTTTTGCCTTGGAAATGTTGCCTTCCGTCTTTGGTGACACAACTGGGTTCCGCCATTCATGGCCTTGCCTGCCCCCCATACCAATGCCCAGGCAGGCATTTCTTTCCAGAAAAGCCGTCCCTCCCATGCCCTGTCCAGCCACGTGTCATCTAAAATTTCAATCGCGTTGTCTGCATCTGTGGCCGGAAAAGTCCATCTGGACAACCAACACATGGACTAGTAGCATCGGCCAAGGCCGCTATACCATCAGTGACAGCTCCTCTGTGTGAGCTGGGTGTATGGCTCTTCTCTGTCTGGTGTTGACAGTGGCTTCAGGCCTCGCGCACGCTCGCAAAACCGCAGATGGTGCAGGGTCTTTCCCCCAAGGTCCTCTGGTGGCATCACGTGCCCAGAGAAACCAGGCCATGTTGAAATTAATCGGTCTTGGAGACTGTCCACACACCGGTCAGGAGCTGTGGACGGCTCTCCGCACCGAGACCGAGCGCTGGCTGGGTGCCAAGACCCTTGTGCCAGGCAAGGTGGTGTGCGATAACGGGCGAAATCTGCTGGCCGCCCTTAAGATCGGTAGACTGGAGCGCATACCTTGCCTGGCACATATCATGAACCTTGTCGTCCAGAAATTTCTAAAGAGCTACCCGGGCCTGGACTGCCTGCTGAGGAAGGCTCGAAGTCTAAGTTTGCACTTCCGCCATTCGCACCCTGCTTCATCCCGCCTGGCTGCGTTACAGCGTCAGCTCGGCCTCCCCGTCAACCGTCTCACTGTTGACGTGGCAACACGCTGGAATTCCACCCTCCACATGCTCCAGCGATTGTGGCAGCAGCGCAATGCCATTACGCAGTACGAAGTGACACATGGCCTGACAAGCAGCAGTGCGGACCTCGGGGTGTTGAGCCACCGAGAGTGGAGGCAGGTGAAAGAGCTCTGCACCATCCTTGCCAGTTTTGAAGAAGCCACCAAAATGGTCAGTGCGGACAATGCCCTTGTCAGCATGAGCATTGTGGTGATCTTAGTTCTGGAACGATCGTTGGACACTCTGAAACAACAGGTCCCACCAGAGACGGAGGAGGAGACGGATGTAAGCCGAGTACCGAGGGCAGGTTTACCAGAATACAGCGAAGTCACGGACAAAGAACACGACTCCAACACCGGCTCAACAGCAGGTTGTTTTACTGAACTTTCTGGAACAAGATAGTGAACAGATCCCCCAAACACAGATATACAAATACATATCTTGGGCCACTGTGCTGCACAACGCGCCGCCAGGAGTGTATCCTCTGGATGCCTGGTAACTTTACCTAACCGTAGGGTTCGGAAAGGCCGATAACCCCTTACCTTTTAATACCGTAAGCACTAACGGGAATAATTGTGTGTGGTGGCGGCTGCAGGGGCCCGTGGTACAGCACAGTAGCTTACAACTTAGATGATTCTACCCATTTCCCTCACAAAGGCACATGTGACACAAAACTTTCTCCCACAGGTGAACCGGTTCACATGGATAACACTGTGTTAGCAAGCTCTTTTCCAAGTCCTGAACAGGAAGGTGTAGTTGGATAACCCTCCTTTGGCCTGTAGCTGAACCTAACCTAACTAAACTAGTAGCAGGCCTTCCCACAGTTCTGAGCTCGTTGGCGTGCACGCATCCGCTGAGGTACCTTACAGATGGCCGGCAATTCCTGTCCTCGGGTGCAGATCCTTGTGGAGGGGGTTGGATGGTCGGGCTGCAGATGGTCCTCTCTGTCCTCGTCAGCTTGTCCTGTTTGTCCGGGCTCTCATTCGGGGAACGACGTCTGTGTAGGCAGTCAGGCTCTCCTAAGTTACTGGACACACTCAGTTCCAAGCCTGGCAGGTTCTGGGAAGCTGGATCGTTTTCTGGCTCTGCTCCTGTGTCCAGCTGCTTGCAGCTTGCTCTCTCAGTCTCTTTGTCCTTTTTTCCAAAATGGCCGACGCCATGTGAGTGTTATAACATGTGCCTCATTTGCATATCTCAGAAACCAGAAATAGCGGCCTCTTGTGGCCAAACAGCAGAATACAATTAAATACTTCACAAGTGTCATACATAGGACTTTAATTAGTGAACATAATGTGGTTGATCCACTATCCTACACGGACACAGATGCGGACACGGAGCCTTTCTCTCCGTCGAATCCAAAAGGCCCGACAGTTTCACAATTTCATAGGTCTTCATTAGGCAGTGGTTCGGGGTCCAGAGCTAGTGCAAGGTGGCGCATCAGCTCTCAGGGTGCATCATCTCAGGCAAGTCAGGGCTGTGTTGAAGCTGTGCCGGAGGCAGCGGAGGAGGAGGAGGTATTCCTAGACACCGATGTTACCGACGTCCCTGCCTTGGAAAGAGGTTGGCGCGAATTTGAGGCGGAGGAGGAAGATGAGGAAGATCAGTTTGCTAGTGCCCCTCGACCCAGAGGCTTGGGAAATCAAGGCTCCATCTCTCACATGAGTGCTTGGATGCTCCATTTCCTCCAACATGATCCTCGCATTAAGGCCATCAAAATGAACAACAGTTACTGGGTGGCCACCCTCCTGGATCCCCGGGACAAAACAAAACTCAGCACTTTCCTTCCACCCACCCAAATAGAGAGTAAAATGCAGGAAATGGAGACCTTGCTGATTGATCAACTGGAGACATCTGTTGCGTCTGCTTCACGTTCCCCAAATGTCACGGTGGAACAACATCAGCGACGTGAAACAGCAGAGTGTGCCAAGTAGCCGTAGCGGCAGCAGCAGCAGCAGGCAAGATGGCAAAAGCCTAATGGGTGACCTCTGGCAATTTTTGTTTACCACCTTACCAATGCATGCATGGGGCACCACCCAACACACAGAGACCAGTTTAAAATCATGGTGCACGACTTTGGTCTAACACCGTGTTTTTGTAGTGTTTCCGGGCCCAATAGATTCTGGGTATCCCAAAAAGGACAAAAAGGCCGAGCTGGCTCGCCCCGCCAAGGGTGTTGTCCTGCCAGCAGCCCCGGTTTATTGAGGGCCTTCAGACAGTGAAGGAGTCATTACAGAAAGATCCGGCTTTTTGCGATTAAAGTGGATGTTTGATTTTATAAAAAAAGAATCAGGCATGGATCTTGATGTGTTGTGGCCCAATGCCCAGGTACCGATTTGTTGCCGGTCTACTTCAAATTCCTTTAAAAGAAATGGGTTCTTGAAAAATGTTTTTTAAAATGTTTATTTTTACTGCAATTTTTATTCTCTTTTTCCCCAAAAGTTTATTTTGCTTTTTTCTGTGAGGAGATGTAAAAGACAAAAAAGGTTTTATGACAACACCGTATTCCTTTTACTCGTTTTCTTTAGGGAAATTTTCGCATTTTCAAGGGTTTTTAGGCATGTTGTGTGAGTCAGCTATAATTTGGTCCTTTGGAAAAGGGAAAATTTGCTTTTAAATGGGATTTCTCCCTAAAATTTTTTTAGTGGCTGAGAAGTATTTTATATTTTTTGGGGGCTGTAGCTGTGGATACGAATTTTTCATGTCCTTTGGAACGAAATGTGGTTTAAGTGGCATTTCCCTCACAATTTTTAACAAGGGCTGAAAAAGTCATTTTTTTTAAATTTTTTGGGTCATGTGCTTTGAATGCGCAATACTAAGGTCCTATTATAAAAAAAATGTTTTTCAACAGCTTTGTTCTTCCAATTGTCCCCAAAATGGCTCAAAGGGTCATGCTTTGAATTTTTGGGGGCTTTTTTCTTTGAATGCAGTATATAAGGGCCTTTATAAAAGAAAATTTGTTTCTAACAGAATTTGTTTTACAATTGTCCAAATGGCTTTTAAAAGGGGCATGCTTTGAATTTTTTGGGGGGATTTTTCTTTGAAATGCAGCTATATACAGGTCCCTATTATAAAAAAAAATGTTTTTTTAAGGGCATTTTTTCTTTCAATTCTCAAGAGTGGTCAAGGGTGTGGTGCTGTCGAAAAAGGAAAAGGTAGGACATGTTAATGGACACTATTGCAAAAGATTGTTTTTGCAAGATCTTTAAATTGCTATCAATCCCGTATTGAGACAACCCATTTAATACAATTAAAAAAAAAAGAAAAAAAAAAGGGACATGGGGGGATTCCATCCTATTTTTTAAAAAGTGTCTTCTAGAATTAACTACTAAAAAAATTGCATATCAAAATAGTGTAAAAAATTCCTCAGAGAGTAAAGGGAGGTACAGGGGAAAATTGACCCCTGTAGGTTGTTTAGAGGACAGGAGTTGGAGCCGGGTAGAGAACAAAGTACAGAGACAATTTCCCCCAGCCGTTGAGTAAAAAAAAGAAAAAGAATGCCAAGAAAAAGGGCACCGGGGGGGAACGGAGCGTTAAACACCAGTTTTCCAAATGAACTCAATTTGGGCCCCATCTACGGAGGGGAAGCGCTCCCCGGACAGGGACGTAATTTTCCGTGAAACTAAAAAGGTGGTTGAAAGACTCCTATTTCGGCACTTTTTAATTGGGGTAAGACAGGTTTAAAGGTCTTCTGCGGTACAGGACAGTATAGTTAATGTCCAGTTCAAATAAAATGGTGGTTGAAAAATCCTTTTACCCGGGACTTTTTAAATTTGGGGGGCAGACAGGTTTTAAGGTCATATGCGGTCCAGGGCAGGGTTAGTCATGTCAGTGAAACTAAAAGGTGGGTTTAAAAGCTCCCTTTTTCCCGGCATTTAATCTGTGGGTCAGCAGGTTTATGGTATTCTGCGGGTCAGGACAGATATAGTCAAGTCCGTTCAACTAAAATGGTGGTTCAAGTCCTTTTACGGCACTTTTTAATCTGGGGTCTGCAGGTTTTGGGGGTCATGCTGTGGCCCAGGCGGTTATATCAATGTCCAGTGAAACTAAAAAGGTGGTTTAAAACTCCCTTTTTCCGGCATCTTTAAACTGGGGGGCTGAGGGTTTGGGTCATGTGCGTTCCAGGGCGGGATATTCAAAATTTTCCCGTTGTAAAAAGATGGTTCAAATCCCTACTGTTTGGCCCCTTTTTTTAAATTTTTGGGTGATGCAGGTTTTGGGTCATGCTGTGGTACAAGACGGGATGTGAATGGTGTGTGATTTTTTTTCTTGGCTTTTATAACCCAAAATGTGTTGCCTAAAATGTAGAACGTATTTTGCTGTTGTGGATGTTAATTCCGCTTCTCCAGCCTGTTTGGGTGTAGAATGAAGGGTTATTGCTCTCCCCAAAAAAATTTAATGGTCATCGTCATAATGACTACCGACTGCGACCTCTTGTCGAGATGGGATACGACCATCGACCGATGTCGATGGCCAACGTAATCGCTCATCACTAGTTATAATCATTATCATGGTTGAGGTAAGAAACATGGAATTGAGAGTGTAAGAACACATCTATAGCAGCAAGTAGTAGGAAAGATCAGGTTCAGTACATAAACACATCAAAAACAACCAAAAAATTATATTCTCACCAGGAGACAGAGACATATACTTGTGAAAGGATTTAATGGCTCTGTGGAAAAAAAATATATATGTGACTCGAGTATAAACCGAGGAGGGATTTTTCAGCACATTCTTGGTGCTGAATAACTCGGCTTATACTCGAGTATATACGGTGTATATATATTATAATTAGAGAGATAGATAGATAGATAGATAGATAGATAGATAGATAGATGTAGTTTTAATTGGTATAATCTTGGAATGCATCCAACTTTTTTTTATCATCTTATATCTTAATTGGGGAAGGCAAGGTGAATATAAACTGAAGATTCAGAATGTCAATCTGTTTTCCCTTAGTCCTTTCAGCAGCACAATATGGAGCTGATAAGGACAGTGGAAGTTTTAATGTGTAGGAGTATACTATGTAATGGCTCCTCAAACTCCACCACCTTGTGTAATTTTTTAGTAGTTCAGACTGTCACAAATATTTTTTAATAGGGAGGGAACATTGTGCTGCTGCAAGGACTAAGGGAAAACATTCTAAATCTTTAGCTTCCCTTGTAGGAAGCAGAACCTATATAGGTTCCAATCGCACAGAGCTCAGAATTTACCTCCAAAAATGAAAGGATGGATCTGAGGACTTTTGAATTATTCTGCAGTGTGGAATAAAGATATTAGGATGACCAAGACGCTGAAAGCACATCTGGCCTATAAAAAACTAGAGCTCTGTTGGCTGTAGAATTTGATAGAGTCACAATACTTTGGGTTCCAAGGAAGGAAGTTATGTCCAAAGCTTCAGACTTGCAAGCATAGACTATCATACCTCTGATCCAGAAAGTGGACTTGGAAGATTTTTAGTCCCTTCATTGCACCAGCGAAGGACATAAGCAAGACATCTTACTTCCTGAAAAAGAAGTCTCGTATGTGCTTAGGCGTCTCACTCTTTTAGACTAGAAGACTCTTCAAAGTCATGTAATAATAAAAATTAAACTCGAAGGCTAATGCTCTGGTTGAGGTTAGCCTGTGAAAGACTTTTGGACTGATGTTTGAAAGAAAAGGAAGGATGTCTTGAAGGAATACACTGTAGGGATCGGTTGTTTTTAAACTTGTAGCTCTCCACGCATTCAGTGGAGGTTTTGGCCAAGAGGAAGGCAGTCTTCAGGATAAATATTGGAATGAGGAGTCTCCTAAAGGTTCAAAGGGTACTTACTCAATATCCTTAGGCCGAAAGGTAGATCTCACACTGTTTCATGATCCTAGGTCTCAGTCCGAATGTTGCTCTGAAGAAAACTTCACTGAACGGTGGATTCCGAAGCGCACTCAAAATAGGCAGATAAACCATTTCCTGTACCCTCTATGTTAAAGGGATTAGGCCTTTGAAGGAATTCTAGTAGAATTGTCATAGAAAGAGCTTGAGCTATCTTTTAGGAGAGTACAAGGCCAGGGATATAGTTTTAATTCTTGCATACACTCTTAGTTGCGGAGCCTCTGGAATTACTAGGGGTCTCTGTTAGTCTTACCGAATATCCTTGAGACCTCAGTAGTGCGAAGTCAGCATCCAGCTCTGTCAATGAGCTGTGAATTGGAACATGAAGATGCAGTGACACACCTGTTTGTGCAGGGATCTACCATTTAGGTAGACTTGTGTATGTGTGGTAACACCATATCGTGCCTTAAAATCCAGAATTCAAACCTGGAAAAGTTATTATGCTCCAGTCAGCTTCCATGCTGTAAATTTGAGGTTGGCACTCTAGGATGCATGGTCACAGCTATTCATGCGTCACTGTGCTGTGGATTGGCACTCTAGGATGCACTTCCACCCACTTTTGTGAATTACTAAGCTGTGTTTTGACATTCCAGAATTCACAGTCACATCGATTTGTGTGCCATTGAGCTGTGGATTGGCACTGTCGGATGCACGGTCACACCCGTTCATGTGTCATTGAGCTGTAGATTGGCACTCTAGGATGCATGGCACACTCATTTATATGTCACTGAGCTGTGGATTTGCATTCTATGATACATGGCACACCCATTTACGCAGGAGACCCTTTATTTAGGCAGACTTGAGTCTGGAGGTTAGATTCCAAACCTGGGAATATTAGCCCTTTAACACCTCCAAAGAAAAAAAATATTACTCTTCATTTTTCTCCTCCTCACCTTCCAAAAGCTAAACCTTTTGTATTTTTACACCTACATAGACATATGAAGGCATTTATTTTTATTTTGCGGGACAAGATGTACTTTCCAGTACTGTTATTCATATTACTATAGAATATACTGGAAAATCGCAAAAAAAAAATCTAAGTGGGGCAAAATGTGAAAAAAAAATGTACTTGCGCCATGTTTGCGGGAGTTTAATTTTTGCTGCGTTCTATCTTTGGTAAAAATTATGTGTTATATGTATTCTACAGGTTGATACACATCCGGCAATACCAAGCATATAGGGTTTCCATTATGTTTTGGTGGCATAAAAAAATTCCAAACATTTTCTATATTTGAAGTTTGCGCTGCGGTGCCATTTTGTGCAACCAATAACTTTTTTGTACTAACACCTACAGATGTCAGTGAGGGTGCATTATTTGCAGGCTGAAGTGTACTTTTTATTGCTAGCAGTTTGGAATGCAAATTTTTGATCACTTTTATTCGAATTTTTATAGGACATGAAATGACCAAAAAAATGCAATTTTGGCGCTTGGAATTTTTTTCTTCTCCGGTGTTCAGCGTACGAGATAAATGATGTTATATTTTTATAGATCAGACATTTTTGGACACGATGATACCAAATATGTGTAACTTTTTTACTTTTATTTTTTTGATATTTGTAAAATGGCAAAAGGGGGTGATTTGAACTTTTAATACTTTTTTTTTTTTTTTTTATACTTTAAAACTTTTTTTTTCTTCACCAACTAGGGGATGCGATCATTACCACAGCTTAATGCATTGCATAGAAAATGCATTAGGGTGTACAAAGATGGCGTTTTCCCCACTTCCTGCCTGGGCCAGAAGTGGGGCAAACGAAAACATGGTAGCGATGGAGGCCTTCAGAAGGCTTCCCGCTGCCATGTCCAGGCATCGGATCCCCACAGTTATGTTGCGGGGACTCCGATTTGAGTGAAGAACGGAGCGCGGCACCGTTTTTCATTCATAATGGGTTAAACAGCGCAGGCGGGTGCCGAGGCCCCCCACCCCCGTGCTGTAACTGCCGGGTGTTATCTGCAATTAGACGCTAACACCGCGCTGCGATCTTGTTACTCAACTCCTTAACGCCACCAGGACATACCCATACATCCAGGTGGGTTAAGGGGTTAATAGGGTCTGGTCAAATTCCGTGCTGAACTTAAGGCTCTTCAGACTGAGCACTTTTGAGTGCTTTGTTACCCCAGGTCGTGTCTTATTGGGAGAACCCAGTAATTTCCTTGTCTCACCCTTATTATCAAGATCTATTTAATCCAGGTGGATTTGGTCAAAACTCTAGGGACTATGGCAAGAGGAGGGAAGATGTAAGCCAGCAGAAGATACCCTTTCAGGATATGGAATTAACCTAAGCCAACAGAAGATACCCTTTCAGGATATGGAATTAACCTAAGCCAGTAGAAGATACCCTTTCAGGATATGGAATTAACCACCAGTGGTTAATTTACCTTGTACAGGAAAATGATACTGGTACTTTAGGGTTTGTTGTCACAAACACTTTCTACTGGAGTTTCCCAGTTTCAGGCAAAGAGGTCTTGATTGAGAGATCACTCACCCTGTATGGTTATGCCTCTACTCAACTGATGTTTAGACTTCCTGGGAATGTATGGCAGTGAGAAGATGCAGATACTTTCCCATGAAGGACAGGATCTGATAAGCTTCTTTCTAAGAATGAGGGACCCGGTTCCTCCTTAATTATTTATGTAAGTCTCTGCTGCTGTGTTGCCTGCAAAGACTTTTACTGAATTTCTTTGCAAGCTGACAGATATAAGAAGCACATACTTACTGCCTTGAGCTCCTTAACATTTGCTTACCTATGGAGATGGACTTGAACCATACAATCTTCTAGATGAGCTGCTCAGCCTCTCTGGAGTGCGTCCAAAGTCAGATAAACCCAGGTACTGGTGTAAAAGGATCTTCTGTTGATTAAAAATTCCTACCAGCTATAACCCTTTACTTGCCTGTATGGTTATGTTCATTTGAGGAACAGGTTCAACCCCTCAACAGGTTCATCAAACTAGCCTTCTGGTGAAGCTGGTATCCATTCTGGGGACCACTTCATAGCTCATCTACAGCCGTGGCCCAAATAACCTTAGGGTGATAAGTATGTTATTCAGGCTATTACTTTACGTGATGATAGCACAGAAAGAAGCTGCAGCTAAGCTTGTGATGGAAATCACATTGGGGGGGGACTGTATAGGTCGACTCATCTGCATCTGATTTTATAAAGCTTATAGTGTCTTCTGAGCCAACCTGATGTATCCTGGTTACTTTTATGGCTCTTATCCATAGTATCCCACAGCTTAGCACTACTGATGGTACAGTGCTCTTGGACAACTTGGCCATTATCACCTCCGTAGTGTACTTGAGCCATTGACTCATCAGCTCTCTTATTCATAGTATCCCACAGCTTAGCAGTACTACTGTTACAGTGCTTTAGACAACTTGGCTACTCTCACCTCTGTAAGGGTGCTTGAGCTATGGGCATATCAGCTTTTCCGTCCATACTGGAGTAGTGCTCTTGGATGGCTGGGCTATTATCAGGCTTGAGACTTTAATCTCCTTATGATCAGGGAAGACCATTTGTAATCTTATTTAGTACGAGAGCTATATTGGTGCCAGGGCATGAATGCTGAGAGGGAGAACCAACAGAGGTGGGTCTCTACCAGGACTGTAGTAGAGTCCTCCACTTAAAAAAGACACAGGCCTCCTAGAAGTGGAGTCTGCACTATCCCCCACGGGAACTCCATTCAGAGAACTGGATTATCCAAATGAGTTTGGGCAAACATATACATAGGAGTGGGTTGTGTGAGCAGCTGCACAGCAATTAGCTGTACCTGTTAATTTTTCCCAGGTAGCATATAGACCAGAGATGCCTGCTACTGGGTTCAGTCTAGTCCAGCCATTGAGCTGTGAATATGGGCCAAAAAATTGTAGTGTTTTTTGAGTAAGTAATGTCCCATTTTTGTATTTATGGCACCCTTTTGTATTGCCTTATTTATATGCAGTTGTAGTACCAGCAACCAACCCCCCTCATGCATTGAGGGTATGTGAGTGGTGGTTTTATTGGTATTTTTGCATTTGTGCAATCTCCCCCTGCATTATACTGTGGCTTTTCTGAATGCTGGTGTGAACAGGTATTAAGTCATGCTTGCCAAATTTTGAAAGTGGAAAAGTGGGAGACTGTGCCACATAAAAAATGTACATGACCAAGCCCATCTTGTTGGTGCCCCACGCCCCTTAGAAAGAGCCACACCCACTCCACCTAGATGCATAACAGCTCTGGAAGAAATTCAGGTAGATGCCCCTCTAGCCAGGTAGTGCCCTTATAGCCAGGTAGTGCCCACTAATAGTTAGGCAGTGACCCCTAATAGCCAGGTAGTAGCCCCCTATAGCCAGATAGTGTCCATATAGCCAGGTAGTGCCCCCTTGTAGCCAGGTAGTGCCCCCTTTAAGCCAGGGAGTGCCCCCTTTTAAGCCAGGGAGTGCCCCCTTTCAAGCCAGGGAGTGCCCCTTTGTAGCCAGGTAGTGTCCCCTTTTTAGCCAGGTAGTGCCCCCTTTGTAGCCAGGTAGTGTCCCCTTTTTAGCCAGGTAGTGCCCCCTTTGTAGCCAGGTAATGCCCTTTTGTAGCCAGTTATTGCCCCCTTTGTAGCCAGGTAGATGCCCCCAATAGCTAATAAAAAAAATATATAAAAACTACTCACCTCACCAGGCTCCCTGCAGCGCGACCAGCTCCCGACGATCTCCTCAGTGTCGCAGGGGGAGTGAGAACATCCGTACGTCACGCCCCCTGCGACGCTGATCTGTATGTACAGCGCCAACCAGCCGCTGTAATACAGGGGAGGAGGCAGGAGGGGAACGATCCCTTCTGCCTCCTCCCTGTACGGTAGCTACATGGAGCGTGCAGCTGTTGACTGACTGGGCGGCTGCCGCCACACAAGTCAGTGAGACTCGCAGGGAGGGTGAGCGGCTGCTTCACCTTCCTGTGGGAGTGGCCTGGCGGCGCCGGCGCCTAGGTCGTTTAAAGAACCTCCGCTGCCTGCTGGCATGTATGTATTAAGTTAATGTGAAGTTTATATCATCTGATTGTTCCCCTAGCAGTGGGTTGTGTGAGCTGCTGCTCAGAAATTAACTGCACTTGTTAATTTTTCCAGGTACTTATAGGTAAAAGCTCCCTTCCCCTACGGGGTTTTCATTTAAAAATCCCCCAAATTGAGCTGGGGAATAGGGCCCCAAAACTATTAGTGTTTTTTTTTCCTTGTAAAATGGGAAAATAATTAAAAATAAAGGGACTTTAAGCGGGAAAAACAACGCAATCCCTGGTGGACAGCAGTATATAAAATCCCAAAGAAAGGCAAAGCGGGTCCCACTAGGCCGGGCCCGGTGCAGTAAAGTTTTCAAAATTTTAAAGGGCAAAAAGGGGACTGGGGGGAAGCGAAAAAAAGTTTTGGGTTCCCTTAAAGCAGAGCGGACAAAATGGAGGTGGCAATGAAAGTTCGGGAACACAACTATCTGAAAAACCCAAATGATGGCCCCGAGGTCGAAAACTATTTTTTTCCCAAAGTTTAAGATTTTGGGAAACTTTAGTTTGCAGGGTCAGAGGTTAAAACCCTGTGTAACTGGATCGTAATCTAAATTTTCCCAAGAAAAGGGCTTTTCCGGGGAAAATTAGAATGGGCGAATTTCTAAAAAATTGATTCGGTGATTTTCCCGAATTTCCGTCAAAATTCTTTTCGGTCAAATTGCTTGGGGAAAGAAAGGCGTTAAAAACGCTATTTCCAGGCTGCAAGAGCTGCAGGGTGCTTTTTTGAACGTTTTGCCATGTTTTAAATATGAAAGAGGGAGTTTGGGTTTTGGTGTTATACAATGGTTTGTTTTAGTATGCACAGATGACTGCCGCCCCCTCTTAGAATCGTTCATAAAAAATTTTCCCGGGGCACTTAAGAGGGCAAAATGACCAAAAAACTGGGGGGGGCCCCCCCCGGGGGGGGGGGGGGGGGATTTTTTAGCATGATAAAGTCATTGGCACCCAAAAGGGGAAAAAAAACAAGCGTGGGCTCGGGGTGGAAATTCAGGGACAGAGTGTGGAAGTAAACGGCGGCAGCCACAGAGCATGGGGTTTCAGAGAGGAACAAGGGCCCAATTTGGAGGTGGCAAAAACGGGAGTGGCAACGAGGGGGCCCCTTTTTGCACAGTGTGGAGGTTACGGAAACCCCCAGCGCACATGAGTAGACAGGGGCACAATAAATTTCCCTAGGGTGGAAAAAAAAAGGGTAGGCCCACAAAAGTGGCATTTTGGGACAAAAGTTGTGGAGGTCCCCGGCAGCAGCAGCATGAGGTCAGGCGGGGGCCAAATGACTTTTTGGGGGGTGGAAAAAACGGGAGTGGGCCAAGTGTGGCCCCTTGTCAGAGAGTGGGGGTAAACGGCACCCGCAGCATGAGGTCGGGGAGTGGGACAATGACACAGTGTGGGGGGCAGGGAAACAGCCAACCCAGCAGCGCTGGGTCAGCAGTGGCCCCAATGCAGGTGTGGAGGTGGGGGGGCCCCAATCCCAGCCCGAAAAGAGGGTTTTGGTGGCAGATGGAAAAAAGGAAGCGGGAAGGGTGGTGGCTTCAGGCGGGTGGGGGCATGAATAGTGGGGGGCGGGTAGTTTTAAAACCCAGACTCATTTTTTAACATTTTGGGTGAGGGTCATGGTTTGATTTAGTCTGAGGGCCAAAGTTTTTGGGGTTGGGGAAATTTCCGGGCCCCGTTTCCAACAAAGGGGGTCTTTTCCAAATTTTCCCCGGGGACAAGGGGTTCCCCTTTGGGGGAAACGATGGCCCCGCCGAATGAACACCCGCTCGGGCCCACAACAAACTGGCCGGGCAGGTACTTCCCCACTGCAAACTCGGAAAGGTTCCCGGCCAAACATCCAGTTTGGCTGCCAGTAGTCCAGCGGATCTTCTAACTGGGTTGGCAAGTGTGTCCAAGTAGGCCACAAAATGTTGGTTAAAGGGAATGTCCAGGTCCTGTGCTGCTGTTGTGGGGACTGCCCTCCCACTGGGCAGGTGAAGGGGGGCTGCTTTCGGGTGACTCCAGACTTGGTTTCTGGGGATTGGGAAGTTTGGTACTGCACGACCCCCCCCCCTTTTTTCCACAGCGGGGCGGATAGAAATGTAGTACGAAAACCCTTGAAAAAACCCCCGGTCAAAACCTGTCAGGGAGGGTGTTGCCGCACATGGGAGCGGCCAATACTAGGGAAAAAAGGGGATTTTTTTCTTATTTATTTGATTTTGTCCCCTCTCAGCAGCTGGGAAAAAGGCCCCCTTTTTGGGCCCGAAAGCGAGGGGTAAATTTGGGTGGAGGCCAGAAGTCACCCCTCTCCCGGTTGGGCTGACTATTGGCGGTCATTTAAGCAAGGAAATCAGCATGTGCGGGCCCAAATTTTACAAGGGGATCCGAGGGGCTCCTGCCTCCTCTCCACTGTTTATGCCACGGTGTTTGGCGGTTCTTTGGGAAGTTTTCCCTTTCTTCTCCATTTTTCCTCCTCCAGTTTGCCCCTTTCCTTTCTTGTCACCTGGGTGAAAAAATCCTCATTTCCCCCGGGACAATGCTTTTGCCCCAAAAGGGCCCCTTCCTCCTCCTTTTCCCAATTTCAGTCCCCCCCCGGACTTATTGGAACGAGTTGTAGTCGCCCTTTCCATTCCCCTCCCCAGACAGATTTTTGCATCTGTTTCCAGGACATGAAGCAGGGGGAAAACTTTTGCATATCCCCAGTGTGTTGGGGGAGGCCGTTCTGCGCTGCAATAGAGGAGGGTTTTTCCCTTTGGCTTTGTAGGAATGGATGAAGTCCCTTGCACGTTCCTGGCCATTTTCGGAATTTCTTCTAAAGTTCGG
>JAODAL010026498.1:0-56694 GCA_025379985.1 Phyllomedusa bahiana | reverse complement strand
AAAAGGAGACACCAGTGTGAATAGATAATACAGGATCCACCCAGTCACAAGAGGAGATAGTCACAGTTCCCCTTTCACCTCCCTGCACACTGACTTCTTCCCATGTCACAGAGCATGACTAGAAAACTCTCCTATAGAAGTCAATTGGACTGAGTCAGTCTTAAGTCTCCTATGTGCATAAAGCTACTGTAAAGCATCTCTCTGACTGCTGTTAAAGCAGTGCAAACCAAGTTTAGTGGCCAAAGTGAAGACTGCAAGACATAAGAATTATTAAAAAATATTTAAAGTGATATAAAAAAACAAAACCAAAAATTCCTTAAAAAAAAGTGTTTAACATAAAAATGGGACTTAAACAATGACTCATTTTTTGATGACACATTCCCTTTAAGCTAAAATGCATTTGTTTGTTTTTTTAAAATAACTTTTCCTGCAATTTAAAACTGCAGAAATGCAAAGTGAGAGCCCAGCCTTACCGCCTGACACCGTTATCATGTAAAACTGATGACCCGCAGTAGGCAGTCCCCAAAAGAGCTTATATCAATGGACCATGTCCAGACCATGTCACAGCTTAGTGTAATAATATATTAGTCAATAAATTAGAATATAACTATGGCATCCGTTGTTAGTCCTCGTGGAGTTTCCGCAGTATGAGTTTTAGCTGCTCCTGGACGGTTTCACAGAAATCACAAGTCTTATTGGTTGTATCCCGGGTCATGTTGGTGATTATCGTGCCTAAACACTCCTGAGCTTGGTTAAGGTCTTGATCAATTATCCTGTAGTCTTTATGGATTGCCATATGGGTGCAGATGTTTCTGAACTCTATGCTGTCCTAGGAGAAAGAATTACACAGATCATGTCACTATTAAACATAACGGAATGACAGATTCCTCATAGTCACACATTATAGTAATATTGTTCATTCACGTATGACGAAAGGCGCGGGGAGTCTATGTGAAGTCAAATTCCCCACAACCGTCTTGTAGCCCATCTATAGACATGCGCTGATTTAGGAAGCCAGTGTCTGGTGTCTGATCTGCCATAGGTCATAAGAAGCAGCCTGCCATCTATTCTGCTATACTAGACCATCACAACATTGCAGGACGTGGGGACTGGACTGCCTGGGACCCCCTCGCCATCCTGCCAACCACCCAGTACCCCTCCTGGGTATATAAACTGTGCAGTAATGCCATTTTAGAATTTTGGGGCTACCATAGGCCTCGTCACTATGCAGGCTGCTGCGGGCCGCCAGAAATGTATTGGTAGGGCGTATGTTGTGCATGCCTTTACTGCACTATTAAAATGACCATGTGAGCACAGGGAAATATAGATTCCCCTCAGCTCTTCTCCCCAGTGCCACCAGCAGAGTTCATGGGTGCTAGAAGGGTACTGTCATTATAAAGATTGCTGGTATATTGCCATCACACCTGGTTGGAGCTTTTGGGACCCCCCAGTGATCACCTAAACAAAGAGGAAGAAGTTGGCTTTTTCCGTGTGCAAGAAACTGCAACACAGTGAGTAGTGTGAGGACTAAAATATAGTTGTTTGGGAAAATCTCCCAAATACTGTAGAGACACTTCCATTCCAATTGTAATCCAATCCTAGTCATTAATTCCTTCACACTTGCTTTAGGGCTCTGTCACACTTATGGAATAACTGCAAAAAAAACTATACAAATCATTGAGCTTTACAATCCATATCACTGCAACCGGAAAACCCAATTCAAATATAACCTTTACTAGATATTCATTAAAATACAATAGAAAATTAACCCCAAAAATGATCATATAACAACAAGATTTATCCAAAAGGGATTGAAGAAAAACTCAGTTCGATGACTTACAAAGACTTAATGGAAATATCCAGAAGCCTAAAGGAAATATATAGGGGTGCAGACAATCCTATACTCTCCCTAATATTTCCCTACCTTAAAGCGGGGACATCGCCCCAAAAAGGGCGGCTCAGCACTAAAGGTTAATCCCTAAAAAACAATCTAAAACTATAGAGTAACCACTAATACAGGACTAGAGAAATGCAGAAATGTCCTACAAACCCGACACATTTGTCCCTTACAAATAACAAGGTTTCCTCAAGGGACTAGAGTAGTGTTCGTAAGAAACCAACAAACTATAGGGTTACCATACTGACAATAATGATGTCCCGGTATACCCAATGATTTTATTTTTTTTTTATTAACAAATAAAACTTTATTTGGAGGATCAGCAATACGTACTGTACATTTTGACAGACAAGGTGTTTTACAGCCGTATTCAAAACAATTATCATGCAGTGCATATGTTGCTACATGGCTATTGGCAGTAACCATGAAATTATAAAAGAACCAATAACAAAAGGATAAAGTGCGTACACAACGTATTTCTATTGTCTCAGTTGTTCAAATGAGCCAGAATCAGCCCAACAGAATGGCGAGGGATACAAAGAAGTATGTATATACAGTCATATGAAAAAGTTTGGGCACCCCTATTAATCTTAATCATTTTTAGTTCTAAATATTTGGATGTTTGCAACAGCCATTTCAATTTGATATATCTAATAACTGATGGACACAGTAATATTTCCGGATTGAAATGAGGTTTATTGTACTAACACAAAATGTGCAATATTAGATATATCAAATTGAAATGGCTGTTGCAAACACCCAAATATTTAGAACTAAAAATTATTTAGATTAATAGGGGTGCCCAAACTTTTTCATATGACTGTATAATATCCTTGTACAAGTTACTCAAAAATGAAAGGAAAAACGTATAGGGCAACGCCCAGGACTACCACACCCCGGTATACCTAATGATAATAAGACCGGCCCTTAGGCCTGGTTCACACGGCTTATTGCCAGCGTAATTGCGGGGACGGATTTCGCCCCGCAATTACGCCGGCAGCCGTGCAGCGGGGCGGGGCGGGGGGCCGGCAACTCGCCGGCCCCATAGACTGTCATTATCTACGGCGCGTACACGCCGTAAATAATCGACATGTCACTTTCTCCCCGCCCGGCGGATTCGCTGAGCGGGTAGGAGAGACAGAATCCACAGTTCTCTATGAGAACTGTGGATTACCGTAGTTACTGGGACGGATTTCAGCCGTATTGCAGCGCAAATCCGGCGCGCAGTACGGTTCCAATCTGCGCCCAAATAAGCCGTGTGAACATGACCTTAGGATAAATACAAACCTTTTCTTTTGCCCACCTCCTCCCCCACCCAAAAAAAAACCACTTCAAAGACGTGTTGTTCGTTCACAGGATATGTGCATTTTTTCATAGTTTTTGGTGGTGGAGGGTAAATGCTACAAACTCCCTGAAAAAACAATACACCTACAGCATGCTGCAATTGGAAAAAAAAATGCTACTGACCAAAAAACGCATCTTAAGTGCAAAAGGAAAAAAAAAACCTTAGTATTGTTTTATATTTGCCTTACTGAGTTCCAGCTAACTTTTGGCTGATGCCAAAAAAAAACTTTAAAAAAAAGTATGTGCTTCTAGTAGTAGACATGATGGTTTTTACAAGTTTTTTTTGCAAAACTGCAACATGCGAAACTTCAGACTTGTATTCTATATTACAAATATTTTGATATTTTCAGATTTTTTGCTTATTATATTATCATTGATGTTATTATGGTATCATTAGATTCAGTTATTTGTCTGATGTTATATATGTGCATATTGCTGTTTTTTTTATATTTATTATAATTACTTATGGTACAGTTTCAAGGGAGGTTTTTATCCATATTGCTGTGTGTATGTATTTTTTGTGTATTGGTTTATGATGAATAAAGATTATTAATTTTTTAGGTTTTGGTTTGTTTTTTGGCGTTGTACATGGGTTATTCCCAGAACCTAGAATATAGTTTGGTTTATATCTCATTTTGTTTTTTGGCGTATATATTACAAATATTTTGCATAGCATTTTTTTGTCCAAGAAAATCTTTATAAAAGTATTTTTATTTTTTAGGCTTTATGTTTTTTTCATGCAGTTTTTGTAGCATTGTTTCCAATAAAGGTGTGTATGCATTTTTTATGTCTTTTTTTCTGGTGCATTTTCCCATCACAAATCATATGGTCCATTACATGATTTGCAATGTGGACAAAGCTATAAAAAATTGCATAAAAAACCTCAACACCTATGCAAACATGCCTTTTTTGGTGCAGGATAAGAAAAAATGGAGGTCTATGTGGAGAGAAACACCAAAAATTGCCTAAAAACCACTACACCTAAAGCATGCTCATTTTGGAAAAAACAAACAAACCCAAAGTGCAAAATAATGCTATGAGGAAAAACGCAACGATGGTAGTGTGTTCGAGCTAAGATCTGGCCACTGCAGTTTTTGGTAAAAAAAAATGTTCTTAAAAAAGTATGTTCTATTAGTAGAATTTTCAAAAGCGTTTTTCTTTCTCATTAAAACTGAAACGTGAAAATCCTACAGTCGTGTTAAAATACATAATGGTTTCCACAGAATCATATTTAGTGAGATGTTATGATCACCGTTAGGTCCATACATGAAGAATTCCAGCTAACACTATGTAAATCTTCTAGAGAAATTGACTCCTCTGTAGTTCCCTTCCTATCAGCAGTCTGCAGGCATCAGATTATGGCAGTCTGTAGTGTTACAATAGGATCCAGACTGCAAGCAATAGTCCAGTAGCAGCTGATGGACAGAAATCCACAGTTATGCAGCATTCTCTATCTGCCTTGGTGCATTTCCAGGTCATCCCTGCAACCACAGAGGTTATCCTCATAGCATTACACTGGGAAAATACTATTTCATCATTTTGCTAATCTTTTCTACAAATATCAGATTCTCCCCACTTCTAAAACCTTCAAAGGCAACCTGAAAACTCATCTCTTCAAAAAAGTCTTCAACCTGAAACAGCTCTCCTGCCAATACACTACTATATGTACAACTGCTACCTTGTCCTACTCCCCCCCTTTCCTTGTATATTGTAATCCCTTGTAGGCAAGAACCTATATCCCTCTGTACCAGTCTGTTGTTCATTTACTTCATTTTTAATTTTCTTGTTCTTAGGCCCTTTACTGCCCTAGACCACTAGAAATCCATTCATTAACCTTGTCACTGCTCTAGACCACCAAAGATCTTTACTTTAACCCCTTCACTGCCCTATACCATCATAGATCATTAAATTTACCCCCTTACTGACCAAGACCAAGAATCCTTACATTAGCCTCTCTACTGCCCTAGACCACCAACGATCCTAATATTTACCCATTTACTTCCTTAAACCACCAAGGATCTTTACATTAATCCCTTCACTGCCCTGGACCACCAGTTATGTGGCATTAATCCTTCCACTGCTCTCCACCAGGGAGTCTTACATTAACCCTCATACATTAACCCTCTCACCCTAAACCTAGGTATAATTAATTTCAGGGGGTATAGTGTATAATAAAATTCTTGTCTGGGGACACAGGGCGACATGTATGAACGGGGCTGCACCAGTTATCTGACGTCAAAAATCTGAAAGGGGTTTTCTCACTACAAGGATTGCTTTTTATGTTAAAGATCTTGCAAAAACAAGTCACCTTGCAATATGTGTCCATTAACAGTGTCCTACCTATTCCTAGATATTCCCTCTTGTATGGGCGGCATCAGCTCCTCAGGTCACTATAGCTACAGATCTGTTTGATCTATCCTGATAGGCTGCCAGCACTGGTTGCTATAGCTACAGACCAGGCTTCTACTGCAGCCTAGTGGAAGCCAGTAAACACACCCCTGAATTCAAAGTGAAACCAAGAAAACAGGACTGAGGTAACATGAATCAATGTAGTGAGACAACCCCTTTACGTAGACCTGTTCTATAGATGTGATAAGTGCCTGTGCGACACATTTTAATGCGGCAAAGATTTGGGGCGTTCTGGGGGCGTCACACCACATTCATAGAATTAGACACATTTATGATTCATTGACGCCAAACTTTGGCGTAGAACAATTAGAGCAGCCAGACCAGGTAAAGGTGGTGCCTGAGCCAGACTTGTGGTATTGGCTCTACACTGCCCTGTATGTATGACCCTCAGAAGAACAGACCAGGTGAAAGGTGGTGCCTGAGACAGACTTGTGGTATTGGCTCTACACTGCCGTGTACGTATGATCTGTAGAAGAAAAGCCAGACCAGGGTAATGGTGGTGCCTGAGCCAGACTTGTGGTATTGGCTCTACACTGGCACCTGTATGTATGACCTGCAGAAGAACAGCCAGACCAGGGTAAAGGTGGTGCCTGAGCCAGACTTGTGGTATTGGCTTTACACTGCACCTGTATGTATGACCTGCAGAAGAACAGCCAGACCAGGGTAAAGGTGGTGCCTGAGCCAGACTTGTGGTATTGGCTCTACACTGCACCTGTATGTATGACCTGCAGAAGAACAGACCAGGGTAAAGGTGGTGCCTGAGCCAGACTTGTGGTATTGGCTATACACTGCTCCTGTATGTATGACCTGCAGAAGAACAGCCAGACCAGGGTAAAGGTGGTGCCTGAGCCAGACTGTGGTATTGGCTCTACACTGCACCTGTATGTATGACCTGCAAAGAACAGACCAGGGTAGAGGTGGTGCCTGAGCCAGACTTGTGGTATTGGCTCTACACTACCCTGTATGTATGACCTGCAGAAGAACAGCCAGACCGGGATAAAGGTGGTGCCTGAGCCAGACTTGTCGTATTGGCACTAGACTGCTCCTTTATGTATGACCTGCAGAAGACCAGACAGACCAGGGTAAAGGTGGTGCCTGAGCCAGACCAGTGGTATTGGCTATACACTGCACCTGTATGTATGAGCTGCAGAAGAACAGCCAGACCAGGGTAAAGTGGTGCCTGAGCCAGACTTGTGGTTATTGGCTCTACACTGCCCTGTATTTGACCTGCAGAAGAACAGCCAGACCAGGGTAAAGGTGGTGCCTGAGCCAGACTTGTGGTATTGGCACTACACTGCCCTGTATGTATGACCTGCAGAAGAACAGCCAGACCAGGGTAAAGGTGGTGCCTGAGCCAGACTTGTGGTATTGGCTATAACACTGCTCCTGTATCTATGACCTTCAGAAGAACAGCAGACCAGGGTAAAGGTGGTGCCCGAGCCAGACTTGTGGTATTGCTCTACACTGCCCTGTAATGTATGACCTGCAGAAGAACAGTCAGACCAGGTAAAGGTGGTGCCTGAGCCAGACTTGTGGTATTGGCTCTACACTGCCCTGTATGTATGACCTGAAGAAGAACAGACCAGGGTAAAGGTGGTGCCTGAGCCAGACTTGTGTAAATGGCTCTACATTGCCCTGTATGTATGACCTGCAGAAGAACAGCCAGACCAGGGTAAAGGTGGTGCCTGAGCCAGAGTTGTGGTATTGGCTCTACACTGCCAGTATGTATGACCTGCAGAAGAACAGCCAGACCAGGGTAAAGGTGGTGCCTGAGCCAGACTTGTGGTATTGGCTCTACACTGTGACTGTATGTATGACCTGCAGAAGAACAGACCAGGGTAAAGGTGGTGCCTGAGCCAGACTTGTGGTATTGGCTCTAAACTGCCCTGTATGTATGACCTGCAGAAGAACAGCCAGACCAGGGTAAAGGTGGTGCCTGAGCCAGACTTGTGGTATTGGCTCTACACTGTGTGTGACCTGCAGAAGAACAGCCAGACCAGGGTAAAGGTGGTGCCTGAGCCAGACTTGTGGTATTGGCTCTACACTACCCTGTATGTATGACCTGCAGAAGAACAGCCAGACCAGGATAAAGGTGGTGCCTGAGCCAGACTTGTGGTATTGGCTCTACACTGCCCTGTATGTATGACCTGCAGAAGAACAGCCAGACCAGGGTAAAGGTGGTGCCTGAGCCAGACTTGTGGTATTGGCTCTACACTACCCTGTATGTATGACCTGCAGAAGAACAGCCAGACCAGGGTAAAGGTGGTGCCTGAGCCAGACTTGTGGTATTGGCTCTACACTGCCCTGTATGTATGACCTGCAGAAGAACAGCCAGACCAGGGTAAAGGTGGTGCCTGAGCCAGACTTGTGGTATTGGCTCTACACTGCCCTGTATGTATGAGCTGCAGAAGAACAGGTTCATACATTCTGGTGCATTCTACACTGTCTTAAAGGGATCTAGAACTGGCCTGTCAGCGACAGGATTCATACATGTCCAAAGCAGAGACAAGACGTAAGTTGGCACTGATCCTTTCCAAACAGCTTGTACAGTATGTACTCTGGGTATAATCATCTTTAAACTTTCAAGATACAGTAGTGCTCAGCTAAAAACAGTAAAGCAGTCCATTTAATCCCAATGAAAGAAGCATAATAGTGGCACTCACCAGTCTTCTTTTCTTGCTTTTATTGTGCGCAAAGCTTACATAACAATGGGAATGCACATCTCTCAGCCTACGGCCGTTTCGCTGGTTCAAGCACTTGAGAAAGCATTTGAATGCATGAAACGGCCGTAGGCTGAGAGATCTTTGCATTTTTTATGCATTGCTTTCTACCACAAATCATGTCATCCATTACATGATTTGCAATATAGAAAACACTTCTAAAAAAACGCATCAAAATGCAACACCAAGGCACATATACCTTTTTTTGGTGGAGAGAAAAAAAAAAACAATTGAGCTCTATGGGGAGAAAAATGCCACAAATTGTCCAAAAGACACATTACACTTGTAGCATGCTGCATTTTGAAAAAAACTGCTACTGTCCCCAAAAAACTGAACCTGGATTTAAAACAAAACAAAAAATTCTATGGAGAAAAAGCAGCGTCTGTAGTGCGCTACAGCTAATGTGGTCAATGCAGTTTTGGGGAAAAAAAGCATTTAAAAAAAAAAAACCATGTGCATTTAGTTTTACTTTTTTCTAAACTGAAGCGACCCTTAGGCCATGTTCACACGGCTTAAACTGGGCCGTATTTCGGTCCGTAATTACGCGCCGAAGTGCGCCAATTACGGGCCGAAAACGGCCCATTCATTACGGTAATTCACAGTTCTCATAGAGAACTATGGATTACGTCTCCTCTCCCTGCTCGGCGAATACGCCGAGGGGGGAGATAATTGACATGTCACTTCTAGCGGCGTATACGCGCCGCTAGCAGTGATTGTCTATGGGCCGGCGAAGTGCCGGCCCCCTGCTCACTCCCCCGCTCCCGCCCCGCCCCCGGCCACACAGTGTAATTGCGGGGCGTAATTACGTCCCGCAATTAAGCCGTGTGAACATAGCCTTAGGCTACGTCTGCACAGCAATGTTAAAATGCCATCGGAAATCCAATGATATTTTAACATTGCTGCACCGCGATCGGTTTTCGTAATCTAGACAGCCCATAGAACTGTGTTAGAAATCTGACAGTAGAAAATCCGTGCCGTGTAGACTACAGCTCGGATTTTTCAATTGCAGTCTATGGGCACTGGTTACAATTGGATTTTTGCAGATTCTAAATACTGAATATGCTTAAAAATCGGACAAAAAAACGTGCTGTGTAGACGGGGCCTGACTATTAATTTATTACTAAGCTTGGTTTGACCCATGTTGCCTGGGGATTTTGATAGTATATAGATGACATGTAAAAGACTTTCATGGCACTAGATATACAATTAAAGTCTGATTGATAGGGATCTGACAGCTGGAAGCCCCACTGATCCAGAGAATGGAGGTGCCCAGTCACCATTCCTGCTGGAGCAGAGGTCTGCTCTCACTCTCCTTTAATACGAATTTTGGAACAGGTACTCTTTGAGCTAGAGCACACGTCAGACTCAAGGCCAGAGGGCTGTATTCAATCTAACACGTCGCTTTATGTGGCCCGTGACGGCTTGGACACAGTGAGCAGGGCTAGACCAGGTCTGGATATAGAAGGACTGGCTCTCTACTTTCCGCAGAGGGCGCAGCCTTATTGGGCAGAGGTGGCAGCACCAGCACAGGGCACAGTCTTGGATTTAGAATATTGGAGCAAACTTTGAGATCACTATCTTCAGCAACCTGCACTGACAGCTCAACCCAGGCACCCTAGCCACCCTCCAAATGCCCCTGTGAGGGCAACCACAATGACGATGAAGCCCTTACTAAAAATGAGTGTAACACACCTGAGCTGTAGCCACTACTGTGCCCAAAGCCTGTGTGGGCTAATTAGCAAGTGAAATTACATGGCGTGCCTTCTGTCACTTAGGAATGAGGTGTCCAAATAAAAATCGCATGATCTCTGCCTGCCAGGGACATGCTGAGTGCACAAATGTTTTGAGGTTTTTAAAACTGGATAGTCCATCAATACTGTATAAGATCAGTGGGACCCAGTGTTTGAGTAGGACCCAGCTGCAGTACCTAGAACAGGTGCTAGTATGTGCACATGTGAACAGTGAAGAGGCTGCAGCGCCCTGGCAAGCACCTCAGCCATTTCAAACATCTGATCGGTGGGAAAGCCAAGAGTCAAACCCTGACAATGCTTTAGGTATAGATTAAAGAGGACTTGTCTTGTAACGGGGTAACTGCCGACAGCTACCTCCATTTTGAACATACAGTATATGCTCACATCAGCTGAAAGTGCTCATCTACTGCAAAAGGCAGAGGGAGATAAGCACACATCTCCCTTATGATACAAAGATGGGAATGCCTAGTGTCTGGAGGATGTACAGGCTGCCACATACACATTAGATTCATCAACAATTAACCAATTAATTTGGCCAGATTCAAGTTGTTGTCTTCTGTCACCGATAAAAACACTGATTTCAATAGACTAATTACATTTGTATTAGACTACTACAATTCACAGCTAAACTCAATTTGCTTCAAATTCTCATAATGAGCTAAAATTTCTTCATATATAACTCGGTCTATTAAACTTTTGGCATGCACAGTCAGGGTGGTTTTAGCACACTGCTGAGCCCAATGCAAAAATGTCATGAGTAGGCCCCCTCCCTCTCCATTCCGATCTCTGATAAATTTAGAGCATTCTTAGATTGTCTTGTCTGAGCTTATAGTGTTTGAGTATTAGCTTTAGTAAATCTGCCCTATAGTATTTAACAGCATCGTCCAACTAAGAATTTCAGATAGTACTGATAAACTCAATAGGGGCAGATTTATGAATACTATCTAAGGCCTCGTCTACACAGGACTGATTTACAGTTGGATTTTTAAGTGGATTCAGAATTTCGAATCCGCAAAAGTCCGACTGTCAACCATCCCCATAGACCTCAATAGAAAATCCGAGCTGTAGTCTACACTGCTCGGATTTTCTGAGGGTGACATGTATGTACAGGGCTGCGCCAGAAGTCTGCTGTCTTTTCAGCACGAAAACTGGTGCAGCCCTGTTCACTATATTTTTAACCAAGCGCACTACATAGTTAGACGCATTATAAAGCGCCCTCAGCACTTTCTAATGTGCCTGAGATCAGGTGGCATGCAGGAGCTGGGGCGCACTACAACCGTACGAAGCTACACATTTATAGCTTCAGTACGGCAAATCCAGGCGCATTACTGCTGGAACAGGTAGAGCACTTTAGAAGTGGTTTACCTGAGCCAGAAGTGTCGCTTTGTAGCTAGAAAGCGCTAAATCTATGACCCACACTAGAACAGGTTCATAGATTCAGGCGCATTCTACACTACTAATGCGTGCAAAAAAAAAAGCCAAAAATCATACATGTCGCCCGTCGTGTACACTAGACAGTCTTACACTGTGCCACATTTATCACAATGCTGATAAATCTGCCGCAGGGTTATACTGTCTAGTGTAACTTTACACATTCTATTAGTTGGTTTACTGTATGCCACTAATTTCGGTAAAATGTTTACGCAATTTTTGGAGCACACTGAGCCACACCCCTTTTCCAAAAAAACTACACTGTTCTGTTGAGGCCTTACTTTTTGTTAGTCAAGATGCAAAAGTTTCTAGAAACAGTCTAAAACACAAAGTGTGATGAAAGCACAAATGAGCCCCCATGTGTCAACCACAATGCCACACAGGGAAGTATGAAAGGCATGGTTATGTTTGTAAAGCTAACCCTTTTTTGTTTTTTTTATTTTGGCGGTGACATCTCCATTTGGAAGTGATAGAGTGTCAACAGGAGACCAGGGGGAAGCAGCACCAGAATTGGGGAGTAGAGAAAAGTGAAGTTTTAAAATTTTATTGGAGGCCCTGAAGCAAGGTGGACAACCTGTTCCACTTTTCTTTTCCTGCTTCTGTTGTGTGGATAACTTTTTTCAGGGACTAGTGATGAGAGCAAATAAAGCAAAATTTGTTGCAGTGGGTGACTCTATTTTCTTTGCAATATGGGAGGCAGCAATATTGTATGTAAGCTCCTCAGTTTTATTGCCAGGGCTGTTTTATAGTAACAGTCTGCTCTTTTTTTGTCCTGTTATGTATTAAACCCCATTTAAGTGTGTGCAACTCCCTGTAATAACTCTACAATTGTCTGGGTATGCCTAGCTTTTCCCCGGAAAATTAGCCATTCATTGTGCATTTGTCCAGAATTTCTGCTTCAGCTTTAATATGTAAGAGGTTGTTTTCCCAATTTTACTGAAAGGCACAATGAGGTATACAGGAAACCTATTTTCCCCATAGCTGGCTGGAGCTTGCGCTTTTCAGCAATTCGTGGCATTTCCTAGGAAAATATAATATAAATGTCTATCATAGGAGTACCCCTGTAAACAGTTTTTATTATACAGTGCCAAGCAAAAGGGTAACAATGTTTTGAACTTTTGCTTTGCAGGCTCCATATCTCACCAACCACCACAGCTTGGAACGTGAGACTACCATCATTTTATAGACAATCATCTTGGCTATCTCATGCATCAATTTGACTTGCAACTATTTAGCATCTGCTTAGTTCTGCAGATTCTTGTCATGTAACTGCATTGTTACTGTTTTGCTCCTAAAAATCTAAAGTTCAAGTGTTATGATTTTGTTAGTATTTTGTAAATCCACCTTTTGGCTTTCAGCACTGCCTGAATTCTTCTGGGCTCGCGATCAGATTCAAGCATGTTTCCACCGAAATCTGATACCAGGTCTCTTCTACATGTCCCCAATGTTGGTGCATACTGATCGACTCGCTTGGGTACGAATACAGCTTTTTCTTCAATTTTACCCACAAGTGTTCGTTTGAATTGAGGTCTGGAGACTGTGGGAAACAATCCAGCAACTCTACTTCATTGTCATTGAACCAGTTCTTCACCAATCTTTACATATGCTTCAGGTCGTTGTCCTGCTGGACACTATGTCGTCCTTTTCTTACCCATAGTACTCGAGTGTATGAAATAACTTATCTTGTAGGACACTCACATATGGCTCAGCACTGAGGTCACCATCGATCCTGGTCAAGTATCCAAGACCTTTGGTTGTGAAACAACCCCATATCCTCAGGCTTCCTCCACCAAACTTGACAATTCCTTCAAGTTCTCAGTCCATTAGTCCCCTTTTCCCTTGATTCTTCCAAACCCATCTGCACCCATCAGAGCCCGGTCTATTGACTTTCATCTCATTGCTTCAAATTACCCGTTTCTTCTACTGTCCACTTTTTATCCTTTTTTGTAAACTCGAGCCAACGCTTCTTATGATGACATTGAAGTCGAGGCTTTTTCACCACACTTGTGTAATGTGTTTCACATGGTGCTTGCATGGACGTCAGGGATCTCACTATTATGAAGCATATGAGCCACCTCTACTGCCGTGTGTGTCGTGTCCGAACTGATAGACTTTGTAATTTGTAGCATACAAAAAGAGATTGTTCTGACATCAGGAGCCAAACAGTAACAATGCAGTTACATAACAAGAATCTGCATAAATAAGCATATACCAAATAGTTGCAAGTCAAATTTATGTATAAGATAGCCAAGATGATTGTCTATAAAATGATGGTAGCCTCACGTTCAAAGCTATAGTGGATGGAGAGATATGGAGCCTGAAAGTCAAAAGTTCAAAATGTATGTTTCATCTACAAAATCATGGCCCACAGGGCATGGCAGGCCTGGGGCTGCTTTTCAGGGAAAAAGGCAGAAAAGAGAGGCAGAGGAATCAACTCCACGTGTGAGCCGCAGGAATCAACTCCACTTGTGGGCCCCCAGAATCAACTCCACTGGTGGGCCCCAGGAATTAGCTCCACTGGCAGGCACCAAAAATCAACTCCATTGACGGGCCTTACGAATCAATTCCACTGGCTGGCTCCAGGAATCAACTTTACTGGGGGACTCCAGGAATTACCTCTACTAATGGACCACAGGAATTAACTGCACTGGCGGGCCCCAGAAATCACCTCTACTAGCAGGCCCTAGGAAGTAACTCTACTGGTGGGCCCCAATAATCACCTCTACCAGCGGGCCCCATGCACCCCAGTCTGACACTGTTTTATAGTGTACTTGTGCAGCAATAACACGCCATACCCCTCTTACCATAAGTAATCTGTACTTACTTTTAGTTGCATAGAAAACTGATGGTCCGAATGGTCCAGTATATTTTCTTCCACCACCAGTAGTGATAGAGTTGATTTCGCAACCCTGGACAGACGGTTCCTTGAAGCCTTTTGTGCCAGTGTAAGTGACCTCGTAGAAGAGACTGATGAAGTATCTGACTCGTCTGCTTCCAGCTCCAGATCAGCCAGTGTGGCCTGGGGTCTGGTATAGTGAAGGTAGCTGTCTGATGCCCCCTCCACAAGGGATATGTTGTCGCACCTTATGCCCCTCTGCTGCAGAAGAGTGATTAGTGTGGTGAGAGCCTTGGCTTGGTGGCTGAGCACATCTCTCACCAGTGCTGGTCCAGGCATATCCAGGGTGTCTTCTCCTCAGTTGCTGGACAAATCTGAGAAGAGAAATCAGAGCATTGACTTTATTCCAACCTCACAACATGTGGTCCACACTTACATTGTGTAATTTGAGACACTGACCTTTGTTTCATCACAAAGCCAAGATATGAGGCTGCTGTTCAGTAGCAGGCAGTGCATTTAGTCACTTATATCTTGCTTCTTACAGGGACCTGTGTTATCTTATCTGACATTGCAGATTCATAGGGAAGTTGCTGCAATTAGTCATGAGTCTAAAGAGCAACAGATCCTCTTCATGTGATCTCACACAACATTGTCATTTTGCTGCCATATGCCCCTTTCACTATGTGCAATGCTGCTGATTCAGGTGTCTATAGAAATGATGATGAGGACAGTTTACTACATTGCTTATATACTGCTCTCGTCACATTGTTGTCATCCACTGGAGGTATATGAATGTAAAGTATAAACAAGAAAAAGTAGACTTTTTTTTAAATATATGCAAATGGGCATTTTTAAGCAACGTAATCTGTTTTTGACACATAAGTAAAGTATTATATATTTGAGTATTTTTTTAACAAAAAAATAAAAAAAATTTGTGACACAACTAAGAACTTCTTGAAAAACGGACAGAACAATACACACGGTAAAGTGGTTTTGCCACAAAGTAAAATTGACGTTGGAAGCTTCCAAATTAAATAATAAACATTTTCACCATTGATCATTATTAAAAATTCTGCACCATTTTTGTATTAATTACTACCATAGTGTACAGCTCGTCTACAGGGGACACGACCAGTCCTGGCCACCCATGCTCAGACATCACCTCTCCTCTCAGATAGCTACTGTCAGTCTCTTCCCTGCTTAGTAATCACACACACTGACTGCTGAGTGAGTGTTCAACCCCAGGTGATCTCATTCTACTCCTGTCCTCTGTACTCCTAAGTTTCTGCAGGAATTTGAACCTACAACCTCTATGTTGGAAGACAGAGCTGCTAATCACTCTGTTACATTACGGCCAGGGGCGTAACTACCAGGGTAGCAGATGTAGCGGCTGCCACAGGGCCCGGGCTTTTAGGGGGCCTGGGCCGCGGGGCAGCTTCTAACACGTCTGCTACCCCGGTAGTTTGGCTCCTGTGCCCGCCGGCAACAAACATAACAGTTCACTGCCAGCGGACACTGAGCTGCGGGGCCCGGCGTATCCTGCCTCTGAAAGCCTGGGCCCTCTGGCCCGAGCGTTCCGACGCAGGACCGCCCGGTGTTAGCAGAGAGAAGCCTCCTGCACTCCGCTCTGCTAATCTGCCTGCTAGGCCTTAAGCCTGACGTGGGCAGTGTGATGACTTCACATCATCGCACCGCCCATGCCGAGCACACACTGCCCAGGAGCTGACTGCAAGGGAGCATGGGACAGGTAAGTAAGGGATTTTTTTTAACATTAATGAAGCCTCCCTGCCTGCCTGTTTGGGTCCCCTATAACCTGCCTGCCTACATGGGGACCCTATAACCTGCCTGCCTACATGGGGCCCCTATAACCTGCCCGCCTACATGGGGCCCCTATAACCTGCCCGCCTACATGGAGCCCCTATAACCTGCCCACCTACATGGAGCCCCTATAACCTGCCCACCTACATGGGGACCCTATAACCTGCCCGCCTACATGGGGCCTCTATAACCTGCCCACCTACATGGGGCCCCTATAATCTGCCCGTCTACATGGGGACCATATAACCTGCCCTAAGCCCTGACTGCCTGTATGGGGCCCTTATAGCCTACCCAAAGCCCTGCCTGCCTATATGGGGCCCCAATAGCCTAACCTATGCCCTGACTGCCTGTATGAGGCCCCTATAGCATACCCTATGCCCTTCCTGCCTACATATATGGCCCCTATAGACTACCATATGCCTTGCCTGTATGGGGCCCCTGTAGACTACCCTAAGCCCTGTCTGCCTGTATAGGGCCCCTATAGCCTACCCAATGACCTGCCTGCCTGTATGGGGCCCCTATAACCTACCCTATGCCCTACCTGCCTGTATGGGACTCCTATAGACTACCCTAAGCCCTGCCTGCTTATATGGGGCCCCAATAGACTACCATAAGCGCTGACTGCCTATATGGGGTCCCTATAAACTACCCTAAGCCCTGCCTGCCTACATATATTCCCCCTATAGCTACTTAAACCCTGCCGTCCTACCTATATGGCCCATATAGCCTGCCTATCTATATGGGGCAAACATAATACTGTATTGGTTCAGACTTTTAAGCTATGTCCATACAATGAGTATTTCAAGTTGGATTCCACGTGGATTCTGACTTGAAATACTCATCTAAAGCCAAAGGTAAAACCATCCCCATTGACCTCAACAGAAAATATGCGTTGTAGTTCATATAATGCATATCTTTGGCGGTCGGTTTTTCAGCGTAAGAAATTCTTTTTATGGGGAAAATATGTGGAAATTTACCATTGATGTTAATGGGGATCGCTAAAAACCTTGTGCAAACATTTGTATGTGGTTTTTAACACGGATCCACATTCAAAACCACAAAGAAATGAACGAGACTTGTTTCTGACTAAAACTCAAGTTAAAAAAAAAGTCTCTAAATCCACAAGCAATGACATGACAACCGAAAAGCATCCCACAATCCAATTACAGGCGCTCGGCATTCAGGGGCTGCAAGGGACCGTGGTCACATTTTCTAATCTTTTAGATGCTGTATTATGTTTATCACAAAATCTCATGGGGTTAAATGGGTGCAATCAGAGTTCTGCCGATCTATCCAATTCTAACCACTAGCCAGCTGTAAAAGGAGACAGATTGCAATAGGAGATCTGGAAGTGGACACTATTCTGCTATACATTAGTATTGCAGAACAGTGTGCAAGTAATTATAAGGCCCAAGGGGGATTAAATTACGAATAAGAAAAATGTTTTTTTTTTTTGTTTGTTTTTTTTTAATATTAAAAGATTAAAACACCCCCATTTCCAAATTGTAAAAATGCAAAAAGAAAAACAACAAAAGAGTAACAGAATTGGTGTTAATAATTAATATGCAACCTTATAAATCCTGCTCGATGACCAGCAAAATTGCAGGGGTTTTTTGGTGACTTTGCCTCCAAAAAAACTGGAATAAAAAGTGATCAAAAGGTGATACATATATACGAAAATGGTACCAATGTAAACCTTTTTCAGTCTGCAGAAAGTAAGCCCTCATACAGGTCTGTCGACAAAAAAATAAAAATTATTGGTCTCAGAAAATGGCACTGCAAAGCAAATTAAAAAAACATTGCTGACCCACAGAAAAGGATAACGTCACTTATACTACACCTTCAAAAACAGATGATGCAATTTTTTTTTTTTTACCCATTTCAGTAGCATATGTCAAGTCGGAGCCTGGCAATTTGAAAAGAACGGGGGTGGGGTGTTGGGCCTATTTGCGTAGGGAACCAAAACATCCTGTCTCAGCCCTGATGTCACTCTCTGCTGTGTCTTACCTGCAGCACAGGTGCTTGTTTATTTTGAATTCAGGTCCATGTTTACCGGCTTCTACTAGGCTGCAGTAGAAGCCAGGTCTGTAGCTATAGCAACCAGTGCTGACAGCCTATCATGAAAGACTGAATAGGTCTGTAGCTATAGCGACCTGAGGAGCTGATGCAGCCCATGCAAGAGGGGATATCTCAGAATAGGTAGGACACTGGTAATGGACACATATTACAAAGTGACTTGTTTTTGCAAGATCTTTAACATAAACAGCAATACTTGTGGTAGGTCAACCCCTTTAAAGGGACAGTTTCATCAGAAAAGAGTATTATTGTTGTTATTAACAATATATCTGAAAAACTTTTCTTTTTTTTTTAGAATTTATATAAATATTTCTTAAATTTTGGCAGTTCTATGTAATTAACAATTGCATATTAAATATTGCCCTTCTCTAGCAGACTAATCTTACTTTACTTCTCTGGCAGACTAATCTCACACCAACCAATTAAAAATATCCATATTATAATTGCATACTGTTTATCAATATGTGAAAAAGAAAAATTTGATAGACGTTTCCCTTTAAGAGCTCTGTAGCTTTCAGCCCTGCTGTTTAAACCCCTCCATCATCAATGTCACTCTAACATGCTCAGCTAGAAATAGCAGCGCTGATCTGCCAATCACTGTTGTAGAACCACCCACAGTCTAGCAAGGAAGTAAAACATCCAGATGGGAAAACACCATTAACTGTTAAATGATAGAGATTTGTAGTACATTCTCTTACCATATATTACCATGGTTGGAAATTGGAGATCATCATATGAAGTGTAGCAGTCTTGTCTCTCTACATCAGAATGACACAGGGTTAGCATGTGGCTGTTACTCAGCCCAGGTAATTATATTCTGTTGTATCATGAGGGTGCAGTGTAAATAAAACAAGCTAACACAACTGGTTAGGGGAGTAAAGCAATGGGATGAACTTGTGCTCCATCAGATTCATCACTAAAATGTGAAGGGAGGGTGAGTAGGGCAGTACCCATTAGATGAGATGGAATTTCATAACATGTTGTTATTACCAGTTTGTATTACCAGACTTACAGCTACTGACCTCAGTAAAATGACTAATTCCCTGGATCATGTAATTGATTGACCTGATTACTGCTCATTTTTGATCCTGTCTATAACTGTGAAGTCACATATACACTTAAATAGTTTATTGTAAGTATTGTTTAAATACTTGGTAGTTTTTTCAGCAGATCCGCGCCAAAAACCTGCCCGGCGGTTTATATAGACTTCCGCAGTAAATTTTCTGCTGGCCTCCGGTAGAATTTATAATGTGTTTCCAAAACCGCTGAGTTTGAAAACCGACCATAAGTCTATGTGAACAGTTTTCCGTCAGATTTTCAGTTGTTTCTAGATCTGAAAACCACCAAAAATCCGATGGCAAACCTGTGGTGGGTAGACGTAGCCTAAGGCCTCGTTCACACGGCTTATTTGTTCGCAGATTGGCGCCGTAATCCGCGCCGGATTTGCGCTGCAGTACGGCGCCAATCCATCGCAGTAATTACGGTAATCCACAGCTCTCATAGAGAACAGTGGATTCCGTCGCTCCTCCCCGCTCGCCGAATCCGCCGGGCGGGGAGAAAGTGACATGCACATTATTTACGGCGCGGACGCGCCGTAAACAATGCATTGTCTATGGGGCCGGCGGGCTACTCCCCCGCCGCACTCCCGCCCCGCCCGCGTCCCGCCCCTTATTCACGCCGGAATTGCGAGCGCAATCCGGCTCGCAAATCCGCCGTGAATAAGCCGTGTGAACGGGGCCTAAGGCTGCATACAGACTGCAGTATTTTGGTCGGTATTTTACATCGGTATTTGGAAGCCATAATCAAGTAGTGGACCCTATACAGAGAAAAAAGTCTAAGGCATGATTTACTGACAGACTTTTAAACGGATTTGGTATTTAGAATCCGCAAAAATCTGACTATAAATAAGTCACCCCCATAGACCTCAATAGAAAATCCGAGCTGTAGTCTACACAGTTCAGATTTTATGATGTCAGATAAATCCGAAGTCCGGCTCAAAAAAACTTAGGGCCACATGTATGAACCTGTTTAGGTCTAAAACTCACTTTTTCACCCATAGTTTATTATGGGCAAAATAGTGAGCTTTAGACCTAAACAGGTTCATACATGTTGGCCTTAGAATATGTTCTACAATACGTCATATTTCACTTTAAGGCTATGTTCACACGGCGTATTCTGGGACGTATTTCAGCCCGTAATTTGCGCCGTACTGCGCGAATTACGGGCTGAAATACGTCCCAGTCATTACGGTAACCAACAGTTCTCATAGAGAACTGTGGATTACGACTCCTCTTCCTGCTCGCACAATATGGCGAGCGGGGAGAGAAGTGAAATGTCAATTATTCACAGCGTATATGCGTCGAGAATAATGCATGTCTAAGGGTACGGCGGGCTGCGGGCCCCCCCCCACTCTGACCCGTACACACGGCGTAATTGCGGGTGAAACAATTAAGCCGTGTGAACATAGCCTAAAACATCGGGTCACATGACCTGTGTGGTGGTCACATGATAAGACGCTGCTGGAGGTAGTAATACTGGAGAAGTCCTGCTCCTCCATACACTACTGTTACCTGGATATCAGAGGTCACATAATCTGTGTGGTGGTCACATGATAAGATGCTGCTGGATGTAGTAATACCAGAGAAGTTCTGCTCCTCCATACACTGCTGTTACCTGGATACCAGGGTCACGTGACCTGTGTGGTGGTCACATGGCTATACAGTTAGTCTGTGAGGACCCTTACTATCTGTGGGCTGTACCATCTTCTTTTCTAGGCAGGGACCTACTGCACTGGTATAAGAAAGCTATGTAAGCATCATTTTTAATATATCTATATTACAAAATGGTATAATTTCCTAGGTATAATATACCACACTGCTATGCTGTATTCATGCAGGAGTGCACAACATTTTCTGCTCCAAGGGCTACATTGTCATATTGTACCTTTCCTAGGTATTAGGGCTTGTTCACAAGGAGTTTACACTCTTTGTTACAAGCACTTTTAGGATCCGTCTTGGGGTCTGCTCTTGTGGACCCCAAGACGGATCCTAAAAGTGCTTGTAACACGGAGTGTAAACTCCGTGTGAACAAGCTCTTAGTCCCGAGGGCTTCCGCCATCTGCCACCACTGATTGTTAAGGTCCCAAGTCGATACCGATCACTAAGGCTTCACCGATCACTATCGACTTGGCGAACGGTGGCGGCGGGGACTAACTGTAAGTGCGTCCTCTGGACGCACATACAGTTGAAGGCTTCTGAGGGCTGAGGGCTCTCCACTCCGCAAAGTACTGCGGTGAGCCTCAAGCAGGCTTATAGCCCACCGGAGTACAAAGCACAGGTGGCCTGGGAGTGTCATCACACTGACTGTGCGGCCTGATGACATCACGCCGCCTGTGCAGGAAGAAGACTGGGAGCAGTGACAGCTTCAGGGAGCGGGGAAAGGTGAGTACTGTTAGTTTTTTATTTTTAATTAGCCCTCTCTATCTGCTGGGGGACCTATATACCGGCTAGGGGACCTTTATGCCGGCTGAGGGACCTATATACCGGATGGGAGACCCACAAACCGGCTGGGACACCTATATACTTGCTGTGGGACCTATATACCATCTGAGGGACCTATATACCTGTTGGGGGACCTAAATACCAGCTGGGGGACCTATATACCTACTGGGGGGACAAATAACCTTTCTTTATACCTACTGGGGGACCTATAACCTGCCTATATACCTACTGGGTGACCTATAACCTGCCTATATACCTACTGGGAGACATAAAACCTGCCTATATACCTACTGGGAGACATATAACCTTCCTTTATACCTATTGGGGGACATATAACCTGCATATATACCTACTGGGGGACCTTTAACTTGCCTGCATACCCACTGGGAGACCTATAACTGCCTATATACCTACTTGGGGACATATAACCTGCCTATATACCTACTGGGAGACATATAACCTTCCTTTATACCTATTGGGGGACATATAACCTGCATATATACCCACTGGGGACCTTTAACTTGCCTATATACCCACTGGGAGACCTATAAACTGCCTATATACCTATTGGGGGACCTATAACCCATCTATATACCTACTGGGGGACCTATAACCTGCCTATATACCTACTGGGAGACATAAAACCTGCTTATATACCTACTGGGGGACATATAACCTGCCTATATACTCACAGGGGGACCTATAACCTGCCTCTATATCTACTGGGGGACATATAACCTGCCTATATACCCACTGGGGGACCTTTAACCTGCCTATATACTTATTGGGGGACATATAAAGTGCTTATATACCTACTTGGGGACATATAACCTGCCTATATACCTACTGGGGGACATATAACCTTCCTTTATACATATTGGGGGACATATAACCTGCCTTTATACCTACTGGGGGACATATCACCTGCATATATACCCACTGGGGGACCTTTAACTTGCCTGTATACCCACTGGGAGACCTATAACCTGCCTATATACCTACTGGGGACCTATAACCTGCCTATATACCTAATGGGAGACATAAAACCTGCTTATATACCTACTGGGGGACATATAACCTGCCTATATACTCACGGGGGGACCTATAACCTGCCTATATAGCTACTGGGGGACATATAACCTGCCTATATACCCACTGGGGGACATTTAACCTGCCTATATACTTATTGAGGGACATATAAAGTGCTTATATACCTACTTGGGGACATATAACCTGCCTATATACCTACTGGGGGACATATAACCTTCCTTTATACATATTGGGGGACATATAACCTGCCTTTTTACCTACTGGGGGACATATAACCTGCATATATACCCACTGGGGGACCTTTAACTTGCCTGTATACCCACTGGGAGACCTATAAACTACCTAAATACCTATTGGGGGACCTATAACCCATCTATATACCTACTGGGGGACATATAACTTGCCTATATACCTACTTGGGGACCTATAACCTGCCTATATACCTACTGGGAGACATAAAACCTGCCTATATACCTACTGGGGGAAATATAACCTGCCTATATACTCACTGGGAGACCTTTAACTTGCCTATATACCCACTGGGGGACCTATAACCTGCCTATATGCTTATTGGGGGACATATAAAGTGCTTATATACCTACTTGGGGACCTATAATCTGCCAATATACCTACTGGGGGACATATAACCTATATACCTACCTACTGGGAAACATATAGACTATATATCCTCTTACTGGGGGACATATAACTTACTGTGTGAACCTATTACCTATACTGGGGGACATATAGCTTACTGGGGGAACCCTATTACCTATATTGGGGATATATAACGTACTGGGCACCCTATTACCTATACTGGGGGACATATAACTTACTGGGGCACCCTTTTACCTTTTCTGGGGGACATATAGCTTACTGGGGGGAACCCTATTATCGATATTGGGGATATATAACTTACTGGGCACCGTATTACCTATACCGGGGGACATATAACTTACTGGGGGACCCTATTACCAAAACTGGGGGACATATAACTTACTGGGGAACCCTATTACCTATACTGAGGGACATCTAACTTACCGCATTCTGAAGTCGCTAACAGTCGTTAAGCCAGTTGTTAAGGCCTCAAGTCGATTGATAAGAGCTTAGTAATCGACTCCGGGGACTACAGTCGGTTGTTAAGCCAGTTTTTGAGGCCTCAAGTCGATTGATAAAAGCTTAGCAATCGACTCTGGGGTCTACTAGGTATCCCCTGACTTTTTAGATGAAAATATCCAAAATGGCTGAAAGGTCTTGGATTCACTTTAGGAACCTTCTCGGTTGTCCAGAAAGAGAATATGAAGTACCTATTTTCATTGTAGTTTTTGGGCGTTACAGAAGTGGCTGTTTCACAACTAGACACACATACATGACCTCCTGACAAATTCATCTCCTTCTCTGGAGTCTCAAACCCATCAGATATTTTTTGGGTGTATCTTGTGGATCTGCCATGATTGTGTCAGCAATAAATACTCATTTGAGAAAGGAATCCAGAGATAATGCAGAAACAGTTTTTACTGGATTGCTCATTTAGGTTTCTCAAAATATCATATACAGTCCTATGATGTCAGCCATAAAGCGCCCCACATAACAGTGCCAAAAACACAGTGCCCAACATAACAGTGCCAGACTACTGTGCCCAGCACAACAGTGCCAGCCATACAGTGCCCTCCATAACAGTGCCTGCCACAACAGTACCATCCATAGTGCCCACCACAATAGAGTCAGCCATGCAATGTCAAAAAGTGACCACAGCAGTGCCAGCCGTACAGAGCCCACCACAACAGTAACATCCATACACTCTCCATTATAACAGTGCCACCAGTTGAATGCAGCTGTCAAAAGAAGAATGTTCTTTTCTGAAGTTTGAAGACAGAGACAAAGCATGTTTTGTGTCCTGATAAGAGGAGGCTGCATTGAGCGGTACTGGGGCCACATGTTGTACACCCGATGTAGAGTATATGAAGAACAGCACCATCTACGGTACAAAGCTGGGTTCACACAGCATATAACGGCGCTTACTATGCAAGCCGCTATACGACTACTGAAATTAGTACACGCTAGCCAGCACATACTTCTAAGTTCTCCAGCTCAGCCCCCATTCTCCGGTTTGGAGAATACACTGTCAAATCAGAACACTCACTGAGTGCTATTATTTTACCGTATTTGTGGGGTGTACTTCGGGCGCATTGCAGCGTAAATACGCCCCCGAAGTATGCCCTGCAAATACGTCTTGTGAACATACCCTAATCGAAAAGGGGAAAACCCCAGTTACAGCCAATGAGGTTTTACATCTAAGATACAGGAGCAGTTAAGTTTGTACTATCATGACTCCCAAAAGGCTCCTCCATATCAACAGTGTATAAAAAAAGGCACCAATAGACTAGATCGACAATTTCCCTGGCATATAGGTAGCATGTGGTAGTAGCACTGCACTGCCACTTGAATAGAGCATGCATTTTAAACATGCCTTCAGGGGTAACAGGTTTTACTTCATTATACATTTCCTAGTCCACACATTTGCATTTTTCTTCCATCCCACAAACAATACAATTTTTGGGGTTTTGGTTTTCCATTACCTTATATGCTATGGCCAATGGTACCATTAAGAGGTATATATCCTGCAGAAAACAAGCCCTGATATGTGTCTGTAGATGGAAACATAAAAAACCTGATAGCTCTTTGAAGAAGAGGAGATAAATAAATGCAAAGTAAATCTAAATCTCTGCAGTAGGAAGCAGTAAAGGATACTCATCAGAAATATTTGCACACTGAGCTTGCAATCTTAAAACTAACTTTGCCCAGTGTAGGGGTGATCTGTATAGTCATGTACAAATACATATGTGAACTGTAAGTTCTGTTGTTTGCTAAAGGAGAACCTCCAAAGACCACCATGGATCTACAATTAGATCATCGGGGACTTCTTTGCCTCCAGCCACTTTCTTCCTCTTGTCCTGTAAACAATATATAGTGACAATGAATTGTCGTGTATATTAATCCCTTAAAGAAGAGAAAAAGACATTGTACAATTCTTTTCTTTCTGTAGTTTGGTTATCAATAAGACAGGCCTTGTAAATGAGTTAAAGCTTGGCCTATGTAATTACTGCTACAGTGGAGATGGTAGGAGGTCTAAATGGGTTTTGTTGCCCTTCTTATGCTAGTACATTTGGCCTGCTATGCACATGCACTGAGACATCTGCTTTCACCCAACCTCCTAAAAAATGAAGATTCAGCCACACGTATTTATATATCAGGGTGAGAAGGAAACAAGCTGTTACTAGAGCCCGCTTATCTGTGAGTGACTCCGTAAGGTTCGGGTAGGCTGGCATAGGTATCTGGAACCATGCTGACTGCATCCAACAGCTGCTGGACATAGAGCCAACACCACCATCAATGTGGTATCACAGATGCTCAATTGTGTTCAACCCTGGATATAGTATTTGGAAGTCTCGGTAATGCTCTTTCAACCAATGTCTGACATTTCAAGCCATAAGACACTTTGCATTGCTGGAAAATCCCATCTACCTCAGGGCAGACAATCACCATCTATGGGTGTATATGATCTGTAAGGATGGAGTCAGTCATACCCAAATTGGTTAAGAGTGCCTCCTACATGTATGAGTGGCTCAGAGAATACAATGTAAACATCCCCCAGACCATAAAGCTGCCACCAACAGCTTGTGTTTTTCCAGCAATGGTTGCAAGGTGTTTGTTCTCTGATGTTCCTCGTCTGACACACTAACGTCCATCCATTTGAAGAAGCAGAATGCATGAATCATCGGAGAAGTCAAGCTTTTGCCAATCAGTGAAGACCCAATTCTGATATTGCAGTGACAACTGTAGACTTTTCTGCTGATACAATTTGGTTATCAGAAGTGTAGTGACATTCATCTGCTGCAGAGCCCCATACACAGTAGGGTTTGCTGAGCTGTTGTTAAGGACACACTTCTGGTAGGCCCCTGGTTCATTTTGGTGGTGAGCTGATCCACTATAGCGTATCGGTCCAAGCTTGTGCACCTTCATAGCCAAAGTTCACCTCCCGCATCAATAGCACATGGTGCTCCGCAACTTTAGCGTGATGTATTAACAATGGCGTCATTTGTCCACTCCTGATACAATTTCACCAAAACAGTATGCAAACAGTTCACTGCGCAGTTTGATTATTGGCCTGAAGGTCAATAATCATTCCTTCTGCAACTCTGATAAATTGCCCCTTTTACCCATGACAGCAACTAGGGATGTGTGTGCAGACAGCCTGGTACTATTATTCCTCCTGTGGATGCATTTTCTATTACAGTCACTGTCCTGGGATGGGGTATCTACTAGTATTTAATAATCACATTGGAAAAATAAAAATCTAACCTGTTAAACTTTTAGTCCAATCTTAGCTAAATGCAATAGAGTTGTTGAAGAAATCCATATATCAGATAGGGAATGATTTATTTAACATAAATGACAGAGTTAAAGGGAGTGTGTCATCAAAAAATGAGTCATTGTTTAAGTCCCGTTTTTATGTTAAACACATATTTTAGGAATATTTGGTTGTTTTATTTTTTATTTTTCATATCACTCTCAATATTTTTTAATCATTCTTAAAGGAGTTGTCTCATTACAAGCTTTCAGCCTAAGTCAGTGAGCCTGGCAGTTGAATTGAGGGGCGTGCTTCTTGTCTGCCTCTTCTCCTCCCTCTTCCCCCCTCAGCACACAGACAGCTCTCCCCCATAACTTCTATACAGGGGGGGGGGGGGGGCGCGAGGGGGTTTGCTGCCAGAGTTAACCCTGTGTGTGCCTGCCTAGGTCTGCTGCAGCTCTTGCTGCTCGTCTCCACAGTCAGGAGACAGGAGAGGGCTGATCTATGAGTGTGGAGCCAGAGCAGGGGGGATGCAAGTGTTCCTATACCCCATGCTTAGCATACAAATCTGCACATCTCAAGCAACAAACAGACCCTGTCAGAACAGACACAGGGCAGCTGGGAAGTGTTACTATACTCAAGATGTGTCACTAGTACACCAGAGCATGAAGCATTCACATGCCCCCTGATCTGTATAGTATTAGTATAGTTACAGCTCCACAGACACATCATGATTATAGTAACACACAGGGTCACTGCTGTCACATCTATCTGTGTAGAGAGCAGGAGGAAGCAGGCACACACAGGGTTAATCCAGGCAGCACGGCCACAGAAGCCAGAGCCCTCCCCCTCCCTCCACTACAGAAGCTCTCTGCTCTGACCTGTATTCAGAAGGTGATGAGTCATACAGACCTGACAGCCAGTGAGATAAGGATCAACAGGTCGGCTGCTATAGAGATTTGAGAAGCTGATGTACTACTAACAGGGCTTACTCAAAATCAGTAGGACATTTGTAATGAACATATATTGCAAAGCTGCTTGTTTTTTAAATATCTTTTAATTAAAACCCAATCATTGTAGCGAGACAACCCCTTTAAGTCTTCCAGTTTTCACTTTGGCCACTAGGCCTTGTTTGCACTCAGGCTCGGACTGGCCCACAGGGGAATAGGGGAAACCCCCGGTGGGCCCTTGAGCATGGTAGACCTAAAGTTGTTTTTTAACTCCATATACATTCTCAGAAGAGGCAAAAAAGCTTAGAAAGAGAGGCAAAAAGCAAGAAGCAAAGTATAGGAGGCATCTACAGTCATTTACAGTAGCTGTAGGGGCCACTAAAATAAACTCCACCGGTGGGCCCATAAAAACTCAACTGGTGGGCCCCTAGAGTCAACTCCACCTGTGGGCCCTAGGTACCCCAGTCCGACACTGTTTGCACTGCTTTAACAGCAGTCAGGGAAATGCTTTACAGTAGATTCATGCACCTAGGAGACTTAAGACTGACTCAGTCCCATTGACTTCTATAGGAGAGTTTTCTAGTCATGCTCTCTGGTGGATCCTGTGTTATCTATTCACACTGGTGTCTCCTTTCAATTTGACCCACTTTGTGCTGATAATGAGCAGACAACTGAGAATCTTTCTCTACAGAACAGGAAGTGTCAGACAATTATTAGGCCTAGTGGCTAAAGTGAAAACTGCAGGACTTAAAAATTATGAAAAAAATATTAAAAGCGATATGGAAAATGTAAAAAAAAAAATGTGTTTAACATAAAAATGTGTTTAACATAAAAATGGGAGTTAAACAATAAGTCATTTTTGATGACACATTCCCTTTAAGCGGGACTGGTGAAATATCTTATATGTAGAGGCCTCTTGACTATGTCCTTGTTGGGGGTGGGGGTGGGGGGTGGGGGAGATGGGGCTATGTAAAAGATTTGTCCTATGCATTATCTTTTATCATACCCAGGCACTGTGGGTCAAAAAACCACCACTGCCTTTCTATTGGTGATATATGGGTTCTACTCCATCACTATTCCAGCCTCTGTGGCATCACTCCACATTTTTAATCCGCAGTCCCTCATCATTTGCTCTCGTTATTATACCGCGCATCTTCTCAGGTAACTTCATGTTTATGATACCACAAATCATCTAACATGATTAATATCCTGATTTGCATACATAAAAATAGCTGTAATGATGAAAATATTTGAGAAATGACAGTGACTGCTCTACGGCAACACCCTGGGTGTGTTCATTAAGTATGAGAGCGATGACACAAAAATCTGCTGCATAATAAAAATACAAGGTCACGCGTTAAACACTTCCACATTCCAAGACTTCCAGCATGGAAACGGAGGTGCATTCATGTGGACGTCACGTTATAGTATAAGCCTGTGAGAATCTGCTGCTCTGGCTTGAGATTTATTATATTTTTGGAGTATCAAACCACGAGTCTCCCCAAGACAAAAATGCTATCTCTGTCTTTAACACAAGCTTCAGCCTGCCTCCTCTATTCCAGTCCTATGCAACGGGGCTTTCACACATTTCTGGCGTAAAATGCGGCAAACGTGAGCGGGTTGTGATTTATAATGCGCCAAACGAATGTGTTAGGTGCATTGTTCACAAGACTCAACACTTTCTAATGTGCCCAACATGAAGAGGTGTTCTGTAGGCGTGTCACACCATACTCGTAATATTAGACACATATATGAATGTGGTTCGGCAAAACTAGGCGCATTACTTCTCGAACAGGCAATTTCAATGTGGTTTGCCTGAGCCTGAGGAGTCGAAGTGGAGCTAGATTTGCCATTAGGGAAAAAAATGTTGAAATATTTCTCAACTTACACAAGTACAATAATAAAATGTAATTTCTGATAATTATCAAACTGTATAAAATTGCATTATTTGAATTGAATAAAAATGTTAAATAAAAATAAAATATATAATATCCCAAAAATATATAAATATCTACTATAAAATATCTTTAAAATTAACAGAATCTAAAACTAATTTTACAACTTACATTAAATAACCCACTGATGATGTTATCCAGATTTTAACATTTTTACTACATTAAATTTGACATTTATTTTTGCTGCTCTCCCTTTATTCTACATACAACAAGAGCCAGCACAGCACAGGTATTGCTGGGACCTGTGGTCCTCCAAGCGAGATCAGTACCGTAGTTTCTATTCACTGACATGCTATTCCAATGACTATTCTTTTATTTCCAGCCTATCTATAGCCTTTATACATGTTTAGTGTATTACTAATGCGCCTAAGTTCCATAATGCACCAAACATAGAGGCGAGGGGCGATGAACTTTAGACTCCATTTATAATCGCACAAAAACCACTTTCATACATTCAGACGCATTATACACTGAAAACGAGATACAATAATTCACTTTGAAGCGCCTTCCTTCATACATGTCTCCCCAAATGTCTGGTCCAGGACTTCATTCGCAGAAGTGGTGGAATAGGACTATGCTTCTAAGGCCATGTTCACACGGCTTATTCCCGACGGATTTGTGAGCCATATTGAGCTCACAAATCCGCCGTGAATACGGGGCAGGGCGGGGGCGGGGCCGGAGCGCGGCGGGGGCACCGCTCCCCGGCCCATAGACAATGCATCATCTACGGCGCGTATGCGCCGTAAATAATGTGCATGTCACTTTCTCCCCCCGCGGCGGATTCGCCGAGCGGGGAGGAGCAACGGATTCCACTGTTCTCAATGAGAGCAGTGGATTACCGTAATTGCTGCCGCGGATTGCCGCCGTACTGAAGCGCAAATCCGGCGCGCAGTACGGCGCCAATCCGCGGCAAAATAAGCCGTGTGAACGAGGCCTAAGGGTGCGTCCACACGACAAAGGACAAAATACATGTCAGATTCTGAACCCTAAAACCACATAATCCGATGAGTATTTGAACAGTATTTTACACAAGAGCTCAAGGATTTTTAACTCCGTTTTCGTTTTTTATCGCATATTTCCATCGGATTTTGAGATGGTTTTCAGATTCGCCATTACATCTTTGAGCACTATTGAGTTTTTGGACAAAACTTTCTGGTCATTTTAAATGCCATTCATTGACTTTAACCCCTTAAGCCCCAGGCCTGAAAAGTAGTTACTGACCAGAACATTTTTTTAGTTTTTGCCTCCTTGCGTTTCAACAGTTGTAACTTTTTTATTTTGTCAATGACGCGGTTGGCTGAGGCCTCGTTTTATTAGAGACAAGTTGTACTTTATGGGGGTATAGTTTAAGTTCACTTAGAAATTATTGCAGAACCATTCACCATTCACACTTAATAACTTGTAAGATTAATTCTACAGGATATTACAGTCTTGTGGATACCTACTATGTGTAGGGTTGTATTAAATATTTATTTTTATTTTTTTTCTACCCTTATTTTACACTTCGTAATGTATTAGCATATTCATATATGCTAATACAATATAATCTGTGTCAGTCTGACACAGGCAGTGATCAGGGCAGCACACAGTCTGCTCTGATCACTGGCTTGTTACACAGACAGCCCTGGGGCTACTCTAGTTTCCCAGGGCTGACTGTGCAGCCGTTCCCCGGGCTCTGTCGGGTCACTGGGTGTCCCGATCGACTGACAGAGCAGGGGAAAGCCCTTTGATTGCGCTGCGGTGACGAACTGTGGCAATCAAAGGGTTAAAGCATCGGGGAGCGGAAGTTTCCCCCGCTCCCCGATGCTTGCAGGAGTTGCGCTGGGAACAGGGCTGTGTAGTACAGCCCTATTCTCAGCGCGGCCCCGTTTCCGCAATCTTCGATGCCTGTAGCGAACGACCTGAAATACCCATGGCGACCAGTACACACCAGCAATCTACAGATTGCTGTCACAATGCCCCTCTTGGGAAAAGTGAAAAAAGTGTAAACATTTTTAAAAAAGTGAAAAAAATTGTACCACAAACACGAAAAATAAAATAAAACATGTACATCGCCCTTTTCTCCTTTACAAATGCCCCAAAAAAGATAAAAAATAAATAAAGTGCCCATATTTGGTATCGCCGCGTCCGTAACGACCTGACCTATAAATATGTTATGTTTATTAACCCGCACATTGAACGCTGTTAAAAAAAAATCAAAGAATTGCGATTTTTGTTCATCCTGCAGAACATAAAATGGAATAAAAGCAATCAAAAACTCATATAAACGCCAAAGTTGTACCAATTAAAATGTTAGTTCATCCGGCGGAAAAATAAAAAAGTTATGGCTGTCAGAAGATAGCGATGCATAAATAGTTTTACACAATAAAAACACTTTTTTTTTTTGAAAATGCTGCAACATAAAAAAAAACTATGTAAATTTGGTATCACAATAATTGTATCGGTGCACAGAATAAAACTAACAGATACTGCACAGTGAGCGCTGTTAAAAATAAAAAACTTAATAGGATTGCAGTATTTTCGTCACCCTGCCTTCCAAAAAATGGATTTAAAACTGATCAAAGAGTCTTGTCCCCCCAAAAAATGATACCAATAAAAACGTCAACTTATCCCGCAAAAAACGAGCCCCTACATAGCTCTATACACAGAAAAATAAAAGTGTTATGGTTCTCAGACTATGCCAATGCAAAAACATGTTTTCCTATTGTGTTGGGATTACTAGAGGGAACAGGAGGAGTAAAATTAGAACTTAAACCAGAAGTGGTACTATTCCACAATATTCCCCCAGCGGGAGTTGATACTTGCTTTCTACATATATTCTTGATAGGAGCTAAGAGGTGTATCCTGAAAAAATGGCTTGATGGCAGTGTACCCTCCCCGGCTATGGTGGTTAATCAGGTCAAGAATTATATGTATATGGAAAAATTAATTGCAGAACGCATGAAAGACACACAATCTGACACATTTTTTATACAATGGCAAACTTTCTTGACAAAGTTCATGTCTGACTCAGAAATCTCTATAGTAATGGAGCCCTTTACAACTTCTGGTTGGTACCTGATGGCCGAGATTTCGGGCACGCTGGGTAGGCTTAAAGTAAATGCGGGAACTCGCTCCCTCACAGATAACCCGACATAGAGAGCCTGACAGTGGGTGGTATAAATAGTCTAATACCACTAAGAATAATCCTCTGCATACCGAAACCCACGCCTACACTCCCCTTCACTAAGAGCACAGCACAACACCAGACTACTCTACTGGGTGGTAAATTTTAGAGCCTGAATAGTGAAAGGGCCGGTCGGGTTGACGTCTCTCTTTTTCTTCCCCATGTACATGAAGTGTCTTTAAAGCTTCCGGAACTATCTTGTTTAGTTTTAATTTTAGATATGTATTGTTTATTAGATAATGTATTCCATTGTGGCCTATTTTGGTTTTATCTTGCATTGCGGTGCGGCCTTGCAGCCCTGAGAGCCATTCAATACCTTGCTTCCGAGACGGGAGCAAATAAGGAGAGGGCTTATTCTCCCATACGTCCGAGGCCCTCGGGTTGGAATGCAGCAAACCCACACTGTAGCCTAATTGAGCAAGCAAGGAATATGGGTGAGAAAGAGACTTAAGAGATGTAGCCAATAATTTACTCACCCTGAGAATCCCTAATGTAGAGGGGTCTTACTATGCATAGAAGAGAGACTTCATCTGGCTACTGAGACTTTGACAAGCTGTGCATTGGGCTAGCAGTGCCGGACGGTTTTGCCGACAATATTCCTCTTTGGTCTTCATTTGTAACATTTGTAATTTTGTTGAATTATCAGAGGAAGAGAAATGTGTATTTTTCACGCATGCAGTGCTGTAACTTTGCTTACATCTGTTTCAAATGTTGGAAAATGAATAAATTGTGTTTGAAAAAAAAAAAAAAAAAAAACCCAACATGTTTTCCTTCTTGAATACAAGTGTTTTTATTGTGTAAAACCCGTAAAACATAAAAAAAATAAAAATTTGGCATCGCTGTAATCGTATTGGCCTGCTGAGTAAAGAAATCTTGTCACTTATACCGAACGTTTACCGCGGTAAAAAAATAAAAAACACTACCAGGAATGCTGTATTTTGTTCAAAGTGCCTCACCAAACCTTAATAAAAAGTGATCAAAGCATCATATGCCCCCCATAATGATACTAATAAAAACGTCAACTCATCCCGCAAAAAATCAAGCGCATAATCAGCTCCGTATACAGAAAAATGAAAAAGTAATGGCTGTCAGAATAGGACAACATAGAAACGCAATTTTTTATAGACCTATTTCTATTGTGTAAAAGTAATAAAACCTTTTAAAGTTAGTCGAGTTCCCAAAACTTCTATACCTGCTACACTCCCTCCCGATTTATATAACACACAAAGACGTGAAACACATTGAAGCATCATACCGCCGGTTTGTTTGGTGTGGGGGGAGGCCTCGGATCCCGTGGTTGGTCATGCAGCAGCCCAGAACAAATGGAGGAATTAATCTACCCAATGTCAGAGTGTACAACACAGCAGCTCTGTTGAGAGTGGCACTGGATTGGCTGAGGGAACGGCAGTATTTGCGGACACCGTATCTGATCAGGCCTGCCTTGGGAGACTGTCCCTATCTGACTTCTTACATATGCCCGTACAACTCGTTCCAGCCCTGGTCAAATCGAATCCTTTATTGGAGGCTACAAGAAAAGCATGGCAAAGGATGAGAAAAGAACATCATCTACACTCCCAGGCGTCGCTATTGCGCTCCTTTTGGGGTAATCCAGACTTTCAGGGAGGAAACCCCCATAGAGAGTTTGACCACTGGAGGAAAGGGGGAATTATACGGATAATTCATCTGTTAGATAAAGAGAGACAAAGACTACTTACTCTTGAGGAACTGAGGCTTCGGTTCCCGGGGGTAAACATCTCTTTCTTCTCATACCTTAGCGCCTGTAGTTATGCCAGTGCCATGATGACACAGATAACCTCACACGAATGGAACCCGGACCTCTGGAAAACTTTGGGTTATAGCACCTCCTCCAGGGGACTGACATCTCATCTCTATAGATTCCTACATCAGCCCTTAGATTTTGCACAAACAAATATGGGAATTACAAAATGGGTAACGGATGACCCGGAGTTGGGACTTACAATCCTTCAACAGGCTTTCAATAATAGCCACAAATTCTTATCGGCTAGTAGATACCTAGAAATGTCCCTGCTGCTATACCAAAGAGCCTATATATCACCAACTAGAGGTTTCAGGATGGGGATCTTTGAGAGTGACAGATGTTTCCGCTGTCGAGCCCAAGGGGCAGACATATACCACTGTCTTTGGGATTGCCCAGTAGTCCAGAGATTCTGGAATAGGGTGATGTCCTTCACAAGGGAACACTTAACAAACTACGTCCCTAACAACCCACTATGGGCCATATTTGGACATGTGGACACCCAAAGAACGCCCTGTGCACCGGGGAGTAGGAAGCTTCTATACATGATCTCAGCAGCAGGTATTAAAACAATCCTAAACACCTGGATACACGACACTCCCCCGCCCTTGTTCCTGGAAAAGCTGTCCTACATCATGAAGATGGACTGGGTAGAGGCCTCACAAAAAAAGGAATCACATACCAAAAAATTTTTTGAAACATGGAGTAGTTTTATACCTTTATTACCGGATAGGATACAACAGGCCATAAAAGACTGTTTCAGTCTTACAACATGGTATCAACAACAACTCTTACTGGGAGACCCGCCTATATAGCTATATGCCAGCATAATAGCAGAGGGGACCTGGGGGGTCGTGCGTCGCTCACCCGCTTGCTTCTGCAAATTGAGATGGTAAAAGGCGTCATTGTTTGACAAGTTGACTGATCTTTTGCATGTTAATGGTTTCCTGCACATGAAACGGTTTGTGTGAAGGAAAACTAGAGTGTTTTAAGATGTCTATTTCTTACTCAAAAATCTTGAATACTAATGGATATCTGTTTGAGCTTAGACACCTATGTGCCTATAGATAATCTCATGCGGACACATTAGCTAAAAAGCATGGAGTTCAGCTACATTGGTCAACAGCGAAACAAGCTGGAAAAAGAAGACGCCGGCATCAACGAGATGGACTCACAAGCTCTATCGTTATTTAGTTTAATATTTTTGTTTGTTTAACAGAAAAAAAGGAAAAGAAGGCACTTCACTCGGTAAACGTTTGTAACCCATAAAAAAAAAAAAAAAAAAAAAGTAATAAAACATAAAAAAATATAAAATTTCTATCATTGTAATTGTACCAACCCCCATAGTAAAGTTCTCGTTATTTATCCTGTACAGCGAACACTGGAAAAATGAAGTCCAAAAAACAATGACAAAACTGCATTTTTTCCCGCCATTTTCACGGCCCAATGCTAAAAAACACTGTGGAACTCCTGTGCGTCCAGAATGCACAGTACACCCCTAGATGAGATCCACGAGGGGTGTTGAATCCAAAATGGGACGACTTCTGGAAGGTTTCACCTGTTCTAGTACTTTGGGGGCTTTGCAAATGTGACATGGCCCCACCAAAATCTACGTTCCAAAAGCCAAATAGCGCTCCCTCCCTTATACGCCCTGCCATGCGCACAAACAGCAGTTTACACCCTCATGTAGGGTATTGCCGAACTTGGAAGAAATTGTGTAACAAAATTTCAGGGGCTTTTTTTTAAAAATTAAACATTTTCAGCTAATATTGCAGATTGTTGGAAAAATTTAATTTTCACAGACTAATGCTAAAAAAATTGTGACACACCTGTGGGGTCTATATACTCACTACACCCCTGGATATATTTCTTAAAAGGTGTAGTCTCCAATATGGTGTCTTTTAGGGGAGTTTATTAAGTTTTAGCCCCTTAGGGTGTCCGCAAACCTGAAATGGCACCTAAATAAAATCGTAATGAAAATGAGACCCCAGAGTCTGGTAGGTGCTCCTCCTATTGTGGGACTTGTGATTGAGCCATATACCGCCATAGGGCCACATATGGGATATCTCTGAAAACAGCATAATCTGGGGAATCAATATTAAGTTGCATTTCCCTGATCACATCTACCGTATTCTTGTGAATAATGGATAAAAATTGAAAATCTGCAAAAATCCACTTTTCTTTAATTTCTGTGAAACACCTAATGGGTTAATAAACTTCTTAAATGCTGTTTTGAATTCTTTAAGGAGTATAATTTCTTAGATGAAGTCATTTATGGGGGTGTCTAATAAACAGGCCAATCAAAATCACGATAGGACTGGAAGGGTCCCTAAAAAAATGTATATTGCAAATTTTCTTGAAAATTACTACTACATTTCTAAGCCCCCTAATGTTATAAAAAAAAAGACATTTAAGAAAATTATGCCAACCTACAGTAGACATAGGGCAGATGCTAGTTGTAAACTATTTTGAGTGGAATAACCATCTATCTTAAACACAGACATTTTTGAAGTTTGAAAATTGTTAATTTTTCAAATTTTTCACGATACTTTGATATTTTTCACAAATAAACAAGGACGTTTTGGACCAAAATTTCTTACTTGCGTTAAGCACAATGTATCGCAAGAAAACATTCTCTGAATCACATGGATGGTGAAAGTGTCAAAAAGTTATTCTCACATAAAGTGACAGATGCCAGATTTAAAAAAAATGGGGCTCTGTCAGAGAGGCCAAAACTGGCTCCGGCAGTAATGGGTTAAGGGGTCAATAGTAAATTATTAAGTATGGTCTAAGTTTTTTTTTGAAAAAAACAGCAGTTTTGAGTTGAGATCTATATGGATAGTTTTACAGTCGGTTTTTGATGGTTTTTAAAATCTCATCAGTGGTAACTCTTCCACACTAATATCCTGAGGGTCGGTGTTTTTGTGTTCCCTCTGCTCTCCCTAGATATTTGCCAAATCAAACGCTTTGGTCGTCTGAACCACTGAGGGGTCTATCTTTGTACTTCACTTATTCATAATGCTCATATGGCTTCCAGGAACTTGACCTGTCAATATGACAATGGAGTATTGTTACTATTATTGTAGATTGTTGTACCAGTTGTAAGTCACTCATCGTCATCACTATACTTGCTTGACATATGTTATGCATGTTACCCCGTGGAATGTACAGAGACCTGGAATCTTTAAAATCAAATAAATACTGTGGATCTTGCAGGGATGACTTAGTTGGATTACATAATTGAAATTATTATGTGTACTGCCTACGGTTTTGCTGCTTGTGAATTGGGCCAATCAGCAGCTGCAGCAGTGATGTAAGTAGCAGATGATCTGAGCCAATCAGCGTGCAGCAGTGATGTAAGTGGAAGCACATGATCGCTGCATCCAATCAGCAGCTGCAGCAGTGATGTAAGTAGCAGGACATGATCGCTGCATCCAATCAGCAGCTGCAGCAGTGATGTAAGTAGAGGCACATGATCGCTGCAGCCAATCAGCAGCTGCAGCAGTGATGTAAGTGGAAGCACATGATCGCTGCATCCAATCAGCAGCTGCAACAGTGATGGAAGTAGAAGCAGATGATCGCTGCAGCCAATCAGCAGCTGCAGCAGTGATGTAATTTGCACAGGTGTCAAACTGGCGGCCCTCCAGCTGTTGGGAAACTACAACTCCCATCATGCATTTGTATAATCTATAACAGTGGGCAATCGATGGGTAGTTTGTAGTTTCCCAACAGCTGGAGGGCCGCCAGTTTGACACCCCTGAGTTAGAGGCACATGATCACTGCATCCAATCAGCAGCTGCAGCAGTGATGTAAGTAGCAGATGATCGCTGCATCCAATCAGCAGCTGCAGCAGTGATGTAAGTGGAAGCACATGATCGCTGCATCCAATCAGCACCTGTAGCAGTGATGTAAGTGGAAGCACATGATCGCTGCATCCAATCAGCACCTGTAGCAGTGATGTAAGTGGAAGCACATGATCGCTGCATCCAATCAGCACCTGTAGCAGTGATGTAAGTAGCAGGACATGATCACTGCACCTTGAGAAGTGATGGAATAGAAACAGAAAAGTGATAAAAGGCGGCTCTGGAGCCGGAAGGAGGTGAGCATAGGTTTATTTTGTTGTAATCAGGCCCCTGCAGCATTATATGCAGTTTTTAAATGGCATGGACAAGCCCTGAATGGCTTGAAATTGACTTGTCAGTGAGGCATTAGTTTAGCATAAGTAAGAGAAAAGTTCTGTATACACTTCCTATAGCTCCATATGACGCAGGAATGACAGGACATGACCCGCCATCACTTCCCTGTACAAGTAGGAGGAGCTGAGTGTGGCCACGCCCACGGCCCGTACATACTGCGCTCCTCAATGGGACAGGAAGCCGTCTTCGGAAGCTACCATTATTTCCCGGGGGTGTTCTGTATTACACTGCACAGGATTACAATGTGAAGTTACCGTCGGTTCATGAAAGACATATACATATAGTACACAAATAACGGAATACTTTCTGCAATTCTCAACTTGTAGACAGTTACTGAAGCGCAAACCCAAAGCCCATAGAAGACCTCCCCTCCTCCCTGGGGAGGTCGTGATCCCAGAGGGCGCCAAATTTCTGCAGGTCGGAGTGTTGTTCATAGACCATGCCGCCCAGGAGGAAGAAAGCCGGAGATGCGCCCAGTGACCAGTGGGTGCTCATAGCTCCAGGTACACAGACACCTGGCAGTGTCAGTCCGTGTGCTACGCGTGTCCCGCTGCGGTGCATGACGTAGTGTATAGGAATGCGGCGTGTAATCGCAGGAGCAGCTGGATTGTGTTTTCCCTCTCCATAGAGTTACGTGAAGTTACACGCACGCGACGGAGTACCAAACGCGCATGACCAACCACTGCTGCTAAGGGCAGGTGGGGCCGTTGTCCATAGCAACCAATCAGGACGCAGCTTTAGTTTTTAAAAAAGGACCTGTCCCAGAGAGCTGGAAGCTGATTGGTTGCTGGGGCACCAGCTCTAGAGTCCTGTGTTTGAAAATCCGACCGTAGCCTGCGCTGTGTAGATTTTAAAGGGGTTGTCTCACTACATTGATTCATCTTACCTCAGTTCTGTTTTCTTGGTTTCACTTTGAATTCAGGGGGCTGTTTACTGGCTTCTACTAGGCTGCAGTAGAAGCCAGGTCTGTAGCTATAGCAACCAGTGCTGGCAGCCTATCAGGAGAGATCACACAGGTCTGTAACTATAGTGACCTGAGGAGATGATGCAGCCAATACAAGAGGGGATATCTAGGAATACAAAGGACACTGTTAATGGACATATATTGTAAAGTGACTTGTTTTTGCAAGATCTTTAACATAAAAAGCAATCCTTGGAGTGAGACAACCCCTTTAATAGAAAATCCATCCTATTGTCTGCACAGCACGGATTTTTTACTGAGGGTTTCCTAAAATGAAAACCGACCAGTGGAATATAGAGCATGTTGTATATTCCACGTGACAGATGTTGGATTCCAGTAGCCCTAATCTGAAATCTGACTGCCGGATTTTTAGCAAAAACTGCACAAAAAACTGGGGTGCAGCAAAGTGAAAATGCCGTTGGATTTTGGGTGACATTTTCACATTGTTGTGCGGATCTAGCCTTAGCTTCCGCTCTTAACCCCTTCCTGCTGCAGCTTCTTTGTCTTTCCTTCCTGCCTTCATAGAGCCATAACGTCTTTATTCTTCCATCTTCATAGTTCTATGAGGACTTGTTTTAGTCTTTTTTTTTCAACAGCACAAGATGTACGTTTTACTAGTGACATTGACTGTACCATAGAATATACAGGAACCCTCCCCCACCCCCCCAAAAAAAACAAAAAACATAATTGCTCCATTTATTGCGGGGCTTTTGTTTTATGGAGTTCACTGTCAGAAATACAGGACATATCATCTGTATTCTGCCACTCCGTGCGATTCCGGTAATAGTGGATTTGTAGCGTTTTTGTTATGTTTTAGTACTTTTTCTATTTTCTAACTTTGCTCTGCAGCACTGTTTTCTGCCTCCAATTAATTTATTTTTTTTGCTTTTCAATCTGTGGATTTGTGTGAGGGCTTGTTTTTTGCCGGCTGAAGTGTAATTTTTATGGGTATTCTCTCTTCTTGAAGATGTGACTTTTCGATCACTTGATATTTACATTTTTTAGAAATGCAAAATGATCAAAAAAAGCAATTTTATCGCTGAGATGTTAGTCTCTTCTACGGTGTTCACTGTACAAGACAAATGATGTTGTATTTTAAAAGATCGGACTTTTACGAATGCGACGATACCAGTTATGTATAAGGGTAGGATCACACGGTGTTTGTTAAATACGTTTTTGGGTACGTTTTTCGTACTGTAAAACGGACCCAAAAATGTATTTAACAATGTTCACGTGTAATTACATTGATTTGAAGGTAAAACACGTATCGGCATTCGGACAATACGTGTTTTTGCAGACATTAAACGGATCCGATCAAATAATTGACATGTCATGTCCATACATTTCTGCAGACTATCCAAAGGTGGTCAACATGATGAGAAATCATATACAAAAAATCCAAATTAATCCCAACCTTAAAATATAACTTTTATTACCTCTATTAATCATAAAAAAAGCCTAAACAAGGCAGTACAACTGTGACAAAACACCGAAGACATACTGATAGAGTCCACTAATCCAGCTTAAACACTACAGACAGTACGTCCTATAAGCAGGGGGAGTAAAGAGTGGGGTACAGTGAGAAAAAAAAGTATTAAATGAAAAATCCTCTACCTGTCCCTATCCAGAGGCCCCTCGCGGGGTAACCGTCCCGATAAGAACGACCCCACAGAACTAACACAACCTAATAGTGTCCCTAGATTTAATAACTTCTCTGCAATCCTTAGCTTAAATAGAGTATTATATTACGTAATGACATAGATTTTTATCAAAAATAGAAACAGGTAAGGTCCCATAGAGCAGCGGTCCCCAACCTTTTTTCCACCAGGGACCGGTTGTATACCAGACAATTTTTCCACGGCCCGGTGGGGGCGGAGTTATTAGGGGCAGGGTTATTAGGGGCGGGGTTATGAACGGGGTTGGATGTTTAGAATCTCACACACAGAAAACCCCCCCAATAAAGTGTACACTGTGTCATTTGTAGGTATAGTATGGGGTAACCAGTATTTTATAACTGCAGACTGATTGTCAGCTCTGTGAGTCAGTATTATATTAATGCTGATCCACAGAGCTGACAGTCAGTCTGCAGTAATATTGATCAGCATTATACATGTATATAATATACATATGTAATCAGCTCTGTCATTCTAGAGATATATGCCCCCTCCAGTAATGATAGATAAATATGCCCCCTCCAGTAATGATAGATAAATACATGCCCCTCCAGTAATGATAGATAAATACATGCCCCCTCCAGTAATGATAGATAAATACATGCCCCTCCAGTAATGATAGATAAATACATGCCCCTCCAGTAATGATAGATAAATACATGCCCCCTCCAGTAATGATAGATAAATACATGCCCCCTCCAGTAATGATAGATAAATACATGCCCCCTCCAGTAATGATAGATAAATACATGCCCCTCCAGTAATGATAGATAAATACTTGCCCCCTCCAGTAATGATAGATAAATACTTGCCCCTCCAGTAATGACAGATAAATACATGCCCCCTCCAGTAATGACAGATAAATACATGCCCCCTCCAGTAATGACAGATAAATACATGCCCCCTCCAGTACTAAATGCATGCATGCCCTCCAGTACTAATAAATGCCCCCTCCAGTAATGATAGATAAATACATGCCCCCTCCAGTAATGATGATAAATACATGCCCCTCCAGTTATATATGATAAGATAAAGACATGCCCCCTCCAGTACTAAATACATGCATGCCCCTCCAGTAATAGATAAATATATGCCCCCATAGTAATATGGCCCTCCAGTAATATGCCTCATAGTAATATGCCTCCATGGTAATATATGCCCCCCCCTCCCCCCCCCCAAAAAAAAAGAGAGCGTTACTCACCATCTCCCGATCCCTGCAGAGCTCCTCCTCCCAGCATCCGACGAGACCCAGCGGCGCAGGGGATGTGACGTCACTGTGCATCACCCTCCCTGCGCCGCTGATCTGTAGATGTGGAGCTCAGTGAGCGCCGCATCTACAATGATGGGGAGAGCAGTGGTGGTAATGCACCGCCGCTGCTCTATAGTGAAGCAGCCGCACGATGTGTGCAGCTGCTATCTCTGCACCGCCGGATTACAGCGGCCGTGCAGAGCAGATACCGGGCGTCGGGTGTCGCCATGGCCGCGGACCGGCGGTTGGGGACCCCTGCCATAGAGGGTAAATCCTCCCTTTCATTCAAGCAGAATATCTATCATGTATCAATTTTAGCCTTAGAAAACATGTAACAACTTTTTGTAGCTCCAATATAGACCAAAGCAAACCCCAAAACATTTCTGCAGTCCAGACAACATATCTAAATATGTACCACACTTTGTGGTACGTTTTAGGATGCGTTTGACACAATAAGTTTTATAGTTTGCAAAAACGTACCCAAGACGCCATCTGCAGATACTGTAAGTGTTTCCTTTTTTTTAGACTTCTGGAAACGTCTGCAACGTTGCATTATATATCTAGGGTCAATTTATTTTTCTGGCAGCCATAATGATTCCACAGGATTCTTTGTCTTAAAACATGTCGTGTGTCCTCGTGTAATCTTGCTATATGCATCAATAAAAATGTATTCAAGCGAAAGGAAATACACGGCGTAATTGCACTACAATGCACCCAAAGTTTGCCCTGCAAATACGGTAAAATCATAGCACACATTAAGTGCAACGTTAAACTGGCGTTTTCCCCGACGCATACTGTGTGCCCGTAAAAAGAAATGACTTTGTTGCCTTTTTCGGCGATTTACTTTCCGGGGGGAAACGAGTTATTAGAAACGGGATTCCATCAATAATGCAACATTTAGGAAGCAGATCTGACGGACGCCATTGGAGTTAGTGGGGTCTGCTGAGAGTAGCTGGTGTCAGTCATTTAGCGGACCTGCCAAGTGGAGTCTCCGTCGCAGATGGGAATGATCTTTTAAAAAGCTCGCCATTGGCCGCTGCTAAAAAATAAAAATATTAACTGGTACTTACCTCTCCCATTATCACTGTTCCGGGGTCACCATAGTCACAGTGTCCACATTCTGGTTCCTCAATTATTAAATGGACCAATCACTGGCCTCCGCGGTCATGTGCCTGTGTGTATGGCATGTCAACACCGAGGCCAGTGACTGACTGCAAAATAACGACAGCTATGAGTGTGACGTTATCGGGAGGGACTTCTGGACCACTGATGTCCCTTGCCCGTCCCTCACTTAAGTCCCATTTATGCCTGGCGTGATGCTGCAACCAATTACCTGCCTCGGTGTTGACATGCCATACATGCACATGACTGCTGAAGCCAGTGATTGGTTGCAACATCCATCCTACTGCTAAGACACAGCTTTGTCTTAACAGCAGGGCAGAGCTTGTCTGTCAGTATCTGATGTTATCTTTCTACTGAAAAAACATACCTTTAGGCCATGTTCACACGGCTTATTTGGGCGCGGATTGGAGCCGTACTCCGCGCCGGATTTGCGCTGCATTTCGGCGCCAATCCATCCTGGGCATTACGGTAATCCACGTTCTCATAAGAGAATCATGGTTTCCGTCGCTCCTCCCCGCTCGGCGAATCCACCACGGGGGGAGAAATTGATATGCACACTATCCAGGCGCAACACGCGCCGTGGATAATGAAAGTCTATGGGGCCGGCGGGCAGCGCCCCGCCCCTTATTCAAGCCGTAATTGCGAGCGAAATCCGGCTCGCAGTTACGGCTTAAATAAACTGTGTGAACCGGGCCTTAGAGTTATTGACCCAGGAGCGGCCTTGTACCATCCTGTCAGGTCTGCAGCGCACATTTTTTCTGTAATTTTATCAAAGATAAGAAAGTCCCTCAGCAGTAAACTGTGGCCTGGCAGCATGGAAGTTTCTTTTTCACTAATTTCTATTAACGTCTATCACAGGTGTATTGAACATAGTTTGGGATGTATTTCAGCAAGTATTTAGGCAAAATGACATCCGAAATACGCTCAAAAATATGTTCCAAAAGACCCCTCTACAGACCCCGCTAGGAGTAGGAGCTAGCGCAGCTGAAATGTCTGTCACTGCTGTAGACCCACCCACAGCCTGGACAGGCTTAAGAGGCTGTCAAGAGTGAAAATGGCTGGATGGGAAAACTTTTTTTTTTTTTAAAGGGAACCTATATAATTGAATATGCTGTCTGATCTGCTGGTGAAGTGTTAGGGTATGTTCACATGTGTCTTTTAAACCGTATTTTGGGACGTAATGGCGCTGCAGTACGCCCTGAAATACAGCCTGTAACTATAGTAATTCATGGCTCTCCTAGAGAGCTAGGAATTACCTCAGTCTTCCCCGACGCATATGGAACGCTGGGTGAAAGGGGTGTAACACGCCGGGAATAATAGATGTGAATGGGGCTGGTGCATGCACATACCCCTGCAGTGCAGGAAGAGCTGAGTAGGTTGATATATAGTTTTGTAGGGAAAGATTCACCAAAACTTTTGTTATTCATTCAAATCCCCGCTTATTCTGGATTACGGAGTCCAGTAGGCGGTCTTATCAGTGATTGACAGCCATTTCTGTTTTCAAACTGGTAACACTGCCCACTGGACTCCTTAACCCAGAATAAGCGGGGATTTGAATGAATAACAAAAGTTTTGGTGAATCTTTAGCTACAAAACTAAGGGCCTCGTGTATGAAAACTATCTAAGTCTAAAACTTTGTTGCCCATAGCAACCAATCAGAGCACCCCTTTCATTTCATATAGTGGTCTGGAAAAATGAGAGGGGAACTCCATTGCTTGCTATGGGCAACAAAGAATGTCGTACCCTAGACAGTTTTCATACATGTGCCCCTGTGTATCAGTCTGCTCAGCTATTAAAGGGGTTGTCTCACTACAAGGATTGCTTTTTATGTTATTGCAAAAACAAGTCACTTTGTAATATGTGTCCATTAACAGTGTCCTACCTATTCTGAGATACGTCCTCTTGTATGGGCTGCATCAGCTCCTCAGGTCGCTATAGCTACAGACCTGTTTGATCTATCCTGATAGGCTGTCAGCGCTGGTTGCTATAGCTACAGACTTGGCTTCTACTGCAGCCTAGTGGTAGTCAGTAAACATGCCCCTGAATTCAAAGTGAAACTAAGAAAACAGGACTGAGGTAAGATGAATCAATGTAGTGAGACAACCCCTTTAAGGATATCGATGCTAGGGTTTTAAATGGACAACGCTTTCTTTTTAGTTTTGTCATTTCACGGCTTCCGTAGTTCAAACAGCTTTGCTGTGTACAGCTAAACAGCCTGCGAATGGGATATATGTCAGTGCATTGCGATTTTATAAAACACGATACTTATGTTACTAGTTGTTAAATTAGGACTACAAACTGCGAGGAGTCTATAAACGGATGCTTAGTTTTATAAGGTTATTTAAATGAATGGTAATGAGCTTAATGTACCTTTATGTTGTGTTATTCTAGCTGTGTGTGTGTGTTTTTTTTTTTTTGTTTTTATATTGTACACTTTATTTGTGATTGTATATTGAACCTTGACTTTCTCAGTCGAGTTGGTGGTTCTTCCCATCTTAAATTGACCAGTGGAGTTATTGCTGTACTATCTGACCTGATGAAGAGCTTTTCTGAACAAGTACGAATTGTGTTGCCCGCTGATACTTTTTTTTTTTTTTTTTTTTAAGCCAAACTGTTAATTTTACAATAAAATGAGGATTTTTACTGTGGAAAGAGACTCCTACATCTTTGCGTAAGGAAAGCGCTGTTAAAGGGGTGTTCCAGGAGTTGAAATAGCTTGTTCGTCTGTTGTGGCATGAATCAAAATAGAAGAAGGGGATCATACTCACCCCCTATTTAGTCACGGCAGCCGTCCCATTCAACCCGGCTGTATCTGCAACCGTCCATCTTTCACGTGACGGGTGCAGCCAGTCATAGGCCAGAGCGGTCCTGAGCAGAGGACCCCTCCTCCTATCATGACATCTCTATGCCATAATGTCTTCATGTGATGACCCCTTTATCTGAGGGTTAATTTCTTATGTTATTTTTAGTTATGAATTAAACGTGTCTTAAGAAGTATTTTTATGAGATTTATACTGGTTTAAGCTTTCATATTCATCTAATACTGAGTTACAGCGAGCGTGGCTTTCTATAATTTCTTCACTTATGTCTCATTTCAGATTCCCTTAAAGATGATGCAGAGAAGCCGAGTGACAAAACTTTGTTTGCGAAACTGCGCAGTCCCCTGACAGGAGAAGTAGGCTCCTTATGTCCTGTTCTCTTGATGTAGAAGGCGTCTCAATACTGTTAGGCTATGTTCACACTGCTTATTTTGGGGCGCATTTCACCACGTTTTTGGATCGTACTGCGCTCTAATACGAGGGAAATGCGTCCCAGTCATTACGGTAATCCACAGTTCTCGTAGAGAACTATGGATTACGCCTCATCTCCATGCACGTACAATACGATGGTATTGTACGTGCAGGGAGATAATTGACATGTCTATAGAACCGGGGGGGCTGCCGGCCTCCTGTGCCACGGGAGTACGTGCCGATCAGCGCGGCTCCCGAAGACCCGGCATAACTGCGGGGCGTACAGTACACCCCGCAGTTAAGCCGTGTGAACATACCCTTATTGGCAGCATATTTCTTGGCCCTGCCATTGATGTCTGACTCTTGTGAGCCTGCAGTTAAGTAGATGTAAGTGGCAGGAAGATAAGAAATCACTGTGTCATGTTCTCATTTGTTGGCTTTGCTTGGCTTCTTGCTGAAGCAGGATTAAAGGGGTTTGCCCTTTAGCAAAGTCACTTCTGAGGCCAGCTCGTAGCTTGCTACAAGCCGGCTTCACGTGCAAAGTTCTACTCGTATACTATAAACTAGGATTCTACACTGAGTCACATTATTATGACCACCATGTAATATCCAGACTACAGCTAGATAGGCTGGGAGCGACTTGGTAAGGTCCTGGTGTGTTACGGGTATCTGGAGCCATGCTGACTTTACTCCACAGCTGTGTGGAGGAGCAGCAAACATGATCATAGAGGTGGTATAACACATGCTCAATTGGGTCCAAGCCTCTGGAGGGGGGCCAGGGTAGTATATGGAAGTCTTGGTCCTGCTCTTCAAACCAATGTTGGACATTTCACAGCTGTGTGACGTGTTGCTTTGTCTCACTGGAAGATCCCATCCGCCTCAGGGAAAACAATTGACATGTATGGTTTTGTGTGATCTGCAAGGATGGATTCATATCCAAATCGGTTGAAAGTGGCCTCCATGCAGACGGGTGGCCTAGAGAATACTACAGATACATTCCCCAGATCCTAACGCTGCCCCCACCAGCTTGTGTTCTTCCGGCAATGGCTATAGGGTGTTTGTTCACCGATGTTTCTCAGCTGCCAAGCCAGTGTTCATCAGTCTGTTCAATGAAGCAGAAAACATGACTCCTCAGAAAGGGCAACACTTTGCCAATCGGTGAAGTCCAGTTCTGATACTGCCAAAGTTGTTTCTGCTGATCCAACTTCATTAGCAGAGGTGCAGGGACCATCCGTCTGCTCCAGAGCTCCATACACAGTAGGGTTCACTGAACTGTTGTGTTAGAAAAATGTATGGGAGCATTTTGGCTGTGAGTTGCTCCACGGTGACATGTCAGTCCACTCATGCCCCCCCCTTCATAACAGACGGTCACCTCTGATCAATGGCACGTGGTGCACTGCAGTTTCCATGTTGCTTATTCTCATTTGTTCACTCAGGAATCAGGATACACAGTCACCATGCAGCACGCAAACAGCTCACAAACTGCGGTTGCAGAAATACTGCCACCCTTTGCTGAAAGCCAATAATCATCACTTTCTGCAACTGATAAATCGGCCCTTCTTTACTTGACCGCAACAAAGGATATGTGTCCAGACAGCCTATCACACACCTTATATACCCACCAAACCAGCTCACTACACGTGACTTCCTTCATGAGGTACCTGCTGCTGACATCAATATCGGGAAGCGGTCATAATAATGCACTTTTTGTGCGATGTTTAGTAACATTTATACACTATGTAGGAAAAGGATATTTTAACCTTTAAGGACCCTTGACCTACTCATACGTCCCTAAGGGCCCCCCCACCCCCCGCAACGCCGCCATCACCGCGAACATCCGGCCGTGACAGCGTGAACGGCCAGCGTTGCCCGCCTGTGCTGTTACCCTTCAGATGCCGTGACAAAGATGGCCGCGGCGTCTGAATGAATGAAGATCGGTGGCGCACACCGATATTCAGGGCGATCGGCATCGCCGCAGCATAGCTGCAGCAATCCGATGCCTGGACGTGTCATCGGGGAGCCTTGTGAACTCTCTCGTCACTGCCATGTCCTGGTTTCCCCCACTTCCGGCCGCAGACAGGAAGTGGGGAAACCACCATCTTGGTACGGTCTAATGCATTGTTTATGCAATGCATTAGACTGTATTGACAATCGCGCCCCCTAGTGGTCAAGCACCATAGGTGGACTCAATGTTACAGTAAAAAAAAATTAAAGTTTTAAAGTACAAAAAAAGTATTAAAAGTTCAAATCACCCACCTTTCCCCATTTAAATAAAAACAATAAATAAAAAAAAATTTTAACACATTTTTTGGTATTGCCGCGTCGGAAAAAGTCCGATCTATAAAAATATAACATCATTTATCCCGTACGCAAACACCGTAGAAGAAAAAGAATTCCAAACGCCAAAATTGTTTTTTTGGGTCATTTTACGTCACTTAAAAAATGGAATAAAAGTGATCAAAAAAGTCGCATGCATTCCAAACTGCTAGCGATAAAAAAGTGCACGTCAGCCCGCAAAAAATGCCGCCTCACTGACGTCCGTAGGTGTTAGTACAAAAAAGTTTTTGGGTCGCAAAAAATGGCGCCGCACCCAAATTTCAAAAATAGAAAAAGTTTGGAATTTTTTTACGGTCCCAAAACATAATGGAAAACCCTACATGTTTGGTATTGCCGGATGGTATCAACCTGTAGAATACAGATAACACATTATATTTACCGAAGATTGAACGCCGTAAAAGCAAAACACCCGCAAACATGGAGAAAATACGGTTTTTTTTTTCACAATTTGTCCCACTTGGAATTTTTTTGCGGTTTCCCAGTATATTCTATAGCATAGTGAATAACACCATTAGAAAGTACATAGTGTCCCGCAAAATAAAAGCCCTCATACGTCTATGCAGGTGGAAAAATAAAAAAAAGTTATGGCTTTGGGAAGGCGAGGAGCTAAAAACGAACGTGTCACCAAAAAAAAACGCCGGGTCCTTAAGGGGTTAACATCTTAGTACTAATTCCATCTTTCTTGCGATGCTTTTATTTGCTAATATTGAAAGCTGAATTGCTAAAGTCATCAGTCTCACTCGTGCTACATTTACCACAAAATAATTTATTGTTCAAGTTCCGTATTTATGTTGCTAATACTGCTACTAACAGGAAGACTTAAAGCAGTTTTACCACAAAGTAAAATTGATGTGGGAAGATGGCAAATTAAATAATAATAATTTTCACTAGTTACCATTATTAAAAATTCTGTACTATTTTTGTTTTAGCTGCTCCCTTAGTGATCCATAGTGTACAGTTCATCTCCAGGGCATACAACCAGTGACGAGTGCTCCTCAGTCCTTACCGCACATGCTCACGCATCACCTCTCCTTTCAGGCAGCTACTGTCAGTCTCTTTCCTGTTTAGTAATCACACACACTCACTGCTGACTGAGTGTTCAACTCCAAGTGCTGTCATTCTCAGTCTGTACTCCTTAGTGATTAGGCAAGTAGTGCAGATTTTTCAGTCTATATATTGGAATTCTCCCCCCCCCCCCCAAAAAAAAAGGAAGAAAAGGAAATCTCAATTGGGTATGTGCATTGAGAGAGAAAAAAAAAAATCCATGTTTGGTTCCTGCGGGGATTTGAACATAGGGAACCTAAGCTGAAAGGCAGAAGTGCTAGCCACTCAGCTACATTGTGAAACCCTTTTAAAGCAGCTATAGCCAGTCCCCTCCACACACATGCAGCACATTGTGTTGTTGTATTCTTGGACGATTGTATATGAAAGGTCTGGTTTTCAGCTATTGAAGTCCGTTCTTCCGGAGCGTCTGTTGTGGTGTTTGTAATCATATAATGTAGAGCGGTTAAATCTAATTTCTTGTATATTCACAGATAAGGGGACCATGTTTTTATTTATCAACTCTGGACAACAAGTCTGTGAGGTGAAAGCTTTCCAGGAAGAATTTCGATCGTGGTTTATTGGTCAGACAGTTCAAGAAGGTGAGCTACAAGAGAAATAAGATTGTTTTGTTTTTTTCCACCCACTTGTGGGCAGTGACAACTTAAAACATTTAGGGGGTTCAACAAGTGACTCTAAGAGTATGTTCACACAGCGTGTTGAATCTGTTTTGGATCTGAAAAACGCATTCAAAAGCCCTGCATCAATCGCCCCCCAATTGTTCGCTTTTTTGCGCACGAAACCCGCCCCGTAAGGCTATGCGCACAGGCTTATTTCTGGGCGATTCGGCCCGCAAATACGCCCCCGAAATACTTTCAAATACTGCACAAAGTGTGGCACGATTTCGCTGTAAATACATTCCCCCTTCTTATATGGGGATTTACTTTGTGAAAAAGCCTCAAAAAGTGAAGGGCACTAAATTTTATGATTATTTACATGGCGAAAATACTGGCGGAAAAACGCCTGTGTTTAACAGGGCGTTTTTATTTTGGGAAACAAGGGTAACTAATTTTTCATTATTTTAAATATTTCAGGTGTATTTTCGGACGTAATTAGGTCCCAATACGCCGCCGAAATAAACCGTGTGAACTGCCTAAGGGTTTTTTAAAGGGGGTCTGCTGTGGAAAACAACCCAAAAATTTACATGACGTTCTTTGAACGATTCGAAAGACCTCAGAAGATGCAGGGAAACACATCGCGATCATCGCGAAGCCATGTTACCCTTTCATTGGAACAAAGGGAAACACTGACTGCTAGATTGTTTGGGTCCCGTTAGGGTCGTAACTGGATCAACCCCCCTGTGAACAACACTAAAGGGTTATTCCAAACGTCACTGCAAGTCGGCACGGAAATGGAAATATGCAGGCAGATGGAAGGCCCGCTGGGGGGACAGCCAAGCTATATCACAAGCCAGTTCTTCCCATCATAAACCCTATATTACAAGCTCAGCTTCTCTCCTTATATATAACCCATTATCACAGAGCTCCCTTTTTCCCTCTATCAAGTTCTAGTTTTTTAAGGCTAAAAAAGGCAAGTCGCCCCTCAAGTTCACCCTGTTGTGCAAAGGTTTTGATCCAAGGAAGGAAAAAACCCCCCAAATGAGGTAGACCCCAATTTGTCCATTTTTAGGGAAAAATTCCTTCTGACCCCAATCGGCAACAAAAAAACCCCGGATCAATCCCCCTTTCCCTGAACCTAGTCACTGTAACTTTTTATTATTACCTCCAGAAATCATCCAAACCCTTTTTGAACTGGGTTTTAAAAATTCAAAAAGACAAGTCCCTCTGGCAGAAAATTCCATAGTCCCTGCTCTTACGTAAAGAATCCCTTTTAGTTTATGTAGAAACTTTCGTTCCTCAAACGTAAAGGGATCCCCCCTTGTTTGATACAGCCCTGTGTATAAATAAATCTTGGGGAGAGATTCTTATTGCCCTTTGATGTATTTAAAAAATTTATTATGCCCCCCCGAAGCCCTTTTCTCTAAACTAATAACCCTACTTTCCAATTTTTCGGACTGTATCCACCCGCCTTTTATTATTTTTGTTGCCGCCTTTTACCTTTAAGCTCTAATGCTTTCCTTGCACGGTTTCCCCAAAAAGTAAAAAATATTCCATTGTGGTCTAACCAGTGACTTGTATAGGGGAAATAAGTTCTCATCATGTCATTTTGCCCCTTTAATGCCCCCCATGATCCTTTTTTTTTTGGGCTGCTCTGCCTGACACTGGCGCTAAATTTAATTTTACGTCCACCAGGTTTCCCCCAATTTTTTCCATGTCACTTTACCCAGTTTTTTTCCCATTTAACTGTAGTCATGAAATGGATTTTTTTCCCCTGTGCATAACCTTGCATTATCGGGTTTTTAAACCTCAACGCCATTTCCCTCCCCAGGCCTCCAACATCCAGCCCCCTTTGTAATAAATATTATCCTCTATCTGTTGATTTTTTACAGAGCTTAGTATCGCTGAAAAGATCGATATTCTACTGGAAATCCCTGTGTAAGACATTAAAGAAAGTTAAAGGGAAAGGGCCCAATACTGCCCTTGGGGGTACCCCACTAGTAACGCATCCAGTCTGAATGTACGTTAATTACACCTTTGTTTTCTTCAGTGACCAGTTACTTCCCCCATTGCACACATTTTTCCCCCCCCAAGCATTTTTTTATTTTCCAACCTTTTTTTTGGCACCCTATCTAATCTTTTGAAAAATCTAGATATAACACCAGGCCTCACCCCCATCCAGTCTACACTGACTTCCCTAGAACTGAGAATTATTACAACCGATCCTTTAAAACCCAGCTGGAAAGCGTTATAATTTTTTTCAGTGGTCCCGGATGACTCTGAGAAAACCTTCAACAATTTTTCCAAACAGAGGTTAAATTTTCTGCCTATAGTTTTTCCGGATCACTTTTTTACCCCTTTTTGAAAATGGACCAAATTTTCTATGCGCCAACCTTGGGACAACCCCCCTTATTAGACAGTCCCCTAAATTTAAAAATAGGGGGCCCATCTATGAATCATTAACTCTCTTAGGACACGTGGGGGGAGCCATCTGGACCTGGGGGTTTGTCCCTTTTTTTAAACTTCTAAACGGAGCGCATTCTTCCGGGGTTGACAAGAAACTTTTAAGTTGGGGGTTTACCCATCCCTCGTTAACAGGGGGTCATCCTCCTCGGTAAATACAGTGGAGAAAAAAATGTTTAATACTTTTTCTTTTTTCTCTCGCCCCCTACGTCTCTCCCTCAGTTTTTTCAAAGGGCCCAAAATTTTCTTTTTAATTTTTTACTATTTAAAAGTTAAAAAATATTTGGGGTTTTTTACTTTCTATAGCAATATGTCTTTCCCCCCAGCTTTTGCTTCCTTTTCCTTTTTTTCCACTTTTTTTTTCCCTAACTTTTTAGTGCCTTTCACTGCCCTCCGTTTTAGTAGGTGAAACGCTTTTTTTTTGTTATTTATTGCCTCTTTTACATCCCTGTTGTCCCCATTGGGTTTTTTTCCCGTTTCTAATTTTTTTATTCCTAAGGTATGTACCCTCCAGTGGTTGCCTAGGATGTTTTTAAAAATACCCATTTATTAGTTCTGCCCTATTTAAACACATTGTCCCATCAAAACGGTTTAGGGCCTCCCCAAGCAAAAAAATAGCCTTCCAAAAAATTTAGTGTTTTTGTGGCTCCTTGCAAAAAAAACCCATGAAGGATAAACGGAAATTTTTTTATATTATGTACTATTCCCTAGGTTGCCCCAACCTGAACCCTTTTTTACTCTTCAGGTCTATTGTTATTTTTAAAGGGCTAGAAGGCCTTTCCCCTAGTCGGTTCCCGCACCATTTGGCAAAAGGGATTATCATTAGTTTTTTGACAAAAACCCGTTTCCTTTTTGGACTACAAGCTTCGATTCCCAATTGAGTCTGGATAGTTAAGTCGCCCCTAATAAAACCCCATTCTGATTTGCCCCTCATCATTTGCCTAGGGGGTACATCTTCCCGGGTTCTTTATTTGGGGGCCCATGCAGACCCCTATTAGTATTATATTGTTTTTTGTTCCCCATGTATATTTACCCATAAGATTCCAAAAATTTTACTCCTTAACCCATATCTTCCCGCGGGGTTGGTTCAGACAGGATTTTTTAAAAGAGACAGACACCCCCCTTTCCGGTCTTTACGATCCTTTCAAATAACGTAACCCTGCAAGTTAACCGCCCCGGGTTACTCTCGTCCACCATGTCTCATTATCCCACAGTCAATTTTCTTCAGCTATTAAAACTTCATTCATTTTTTTGTTGGTCAACCCTGGCATTGGGGGCATGCAAATTTTAATTTTTCAGTTTTTATTCCTTTTTCCCCGATCTTTTTTTTCTTTGCTACACTATAAACCCAAAATTTTACAGAGCCAGTCCCCCTCTTCATATAACCCTATATATCACAGACTCGCTCCTCTCCTCTATCATATAAACCCAATATCACAGAGCCAGTTTCTTCCCTCTACATATAACCCTATATATCACAAACTCGTTCTCTCCCTATCATATAACCCTATATATCACAGAGCTCCTCCTCCCCCTATTTAAAACCCCTAATATCCGGGCTTCCTCACTCTATTAAAACCCTTTTTAAATCACAGAGCTCAGCTTCCTTCTTATCAAACCATATTCACAGAGCTCCTCCTCTCCCCTATCCATCCCCCTATACCGAGCTCAGCTCCTCTCCCTCACCCTATAACCCTTTTTTCACAGAGCCAGCCCCTCTCCCTCTATCCTATAACCCTATAATCACAGAGCTCAGCTCCTCTCCCTCTATCCTAAACCCAAATATACACGACCCGTCCTCCCCTCTATTAAACCCTATATATCACAGAGTCAGCTCCCCCCTCTATCCAAACCCATATATCCGGCTCAGCTTCTCTCCTTTTTCTTTTAAAACCCTAAAAATTCCGAGCTCATTCTCTACAATAACCCTATATTCACAGAGCTCAGCTTCTCTCCCTCTATCATATAACCCATATACACAGACTCAGCTATCCCCCTATCATATAACCCTAAAATCACATCACTTTCATCATATAACCCTATATATCACAGAGTCCACTTCTTTCCCTCTATATATAACCCATATACACAGGTTCAGCTTCTCTCCCTTATCATAAACCCTAAATCACGCTCCTTCTCTTAATAAACCCATATACACAGAGCTATTTCTCCCTCTTAATAACCCTTAATCACAAGTCCACTTTTTTCCCTCTATCATATAACCCATAATCAAGAGCTCATTTTTCTCTCCTCTATCATATAACCCTATATATCACAGGTTCAGCTTCTCTCCCATCTAAAACTTTTACCATAGAGCCAGCTCCTCCTCTATCATCTAACCCTATATATCACAGAGCTCAGTTTTCCCTATCATAAACCCTATACTCACAGAGCTCAGCTTCTCCCCTCTATCTATAACCCCATACACACAGAGCTCGCTTCCTCCCTATCATAAAACCCTATTAGCACAGAGCCACTCCTCCCCTTATCAAAAAAACCCTATTACACGAGCTCAGTTCTCCCCCTTCTAAACCCCTTATAGCACGAGCCCCTTTTCTCTCCCTCTATCTATAACCCGCCAACCATTTCCCCCCCCTATATAGCACAGGCTCAGTTCTCCCCCTCTATCATTAACCCTATAACACGACTAGTTCCTCCCCTATCATAAAAACCCTTAAGCAAGAGCTGCTTCTCTCCCTCTATCATAAACCCTATATAGCACAAGTCAGCTTCTCTCCCTCTATCAAAAACCCCCTATATACACAACCCAGCTT
>JAODAL010026497.1:0-56698 GCA_025379985.1 Phyllomedusa bahiana | reverse complement strand
CTTATTTTCAGACCCCATCGTGTTTGGTCTGTTGAAATCTATGTCAGGGGTTTCTTGATTACAGATTCTCTTCTTTTCAACTGTAAAAGCAGCACTGCATGCATTTTCCAATTAAAGCCGCAAACACAAATTTGGGGAACCTCATTTTAATGTATATGAATATCAGGGAAATATAGCCACCAAAGATCGCCCTGCACTGGGCAGTACCACCGCCAGCCATTGTGGGCCGTCAGAAATCCTTTGGCAAGTCATATGTTGTGCAGGCCTTTTTAACATAGTGGTAACTTCTAAAACAGCTGAAGGGCAGCCATGGACATCTCCAGATCTCTTAATTGGGGAGACAGCAAACAGGAGAATTTTTTTTTTCTCTGTGCATATTAAGTACTTCTTGGGGCCTGTCTCATATTTGGAAAAGATTGCCATCAGGTATGATATAGTTGTAATTCTTGATCTGGGTAAATGATACACTGCTCACCAAAAGTTAGGGATATTGGACTTTTGGTTGAAATTTTCAGGATGAACATAACATTTCTTGAAATGTTTTAAATGCACTAAATGAGACCATATCTTAACTTTAGAATGCACATGATGTCCGACTGTTCAGTGTTTCAGCACTTTGTCCACAACTTGCTGATCTCTAACAAGGAGCTTAATGGCAAAATTCACAACAGGTGTTTGATCCCAGAATCGCCCAATAAATTTAGGAGATATATTTGAATTGAGATTTGAACAGTCCTTCTCACCATGCAATTCACATTTTGACATCATGAGACCAAGAAACCTTACAATTCATCAACAATATCTCGGCATTGTGAGGCAAGGATGCTCCCAGACGGAAGTGGCCACTGAGCTTAGAGTGTCACAGAGTATTATCAGCAGGTTGTATCAGAGATAGAGAGACTGGAAGAGTCACAGAAAGGCAAAGCAGTGGACGTCCTTTGGCTACATCACACACAGATGACCGCTTCATTGTAAACAACCCCCTGTGAAACCGGATGATGAATGCCGCACAAGCCCACACATGTTTAAGGGAGGTGAGAGGCAGCCAAGTGTCACATCAGACCATTTGTAACCATTTACATCAGTGTGGTCTGCGTGCTAGATGACTGGCAAAGGTACCTGACCACACCACCAGGCACAGGCAGCATCGTCTTGCATGGGCCAGGGAGAATCTACGCTGGAGGAGATACCAGTGGTCCTCAGTGCTGTTCAGTGATGAAAGATGATTTACTTTGAGCAGAAATGATGGAGACGTCAAAGAGAGCGCTATGCATCAGCCAGGTCAGGTACCCCTGCTGGTCGTCTAGCATGCAGACCACGCTGATATAAATGGTTACGAATCGTCTGACAAAAGACTTGGGTGCTTCTCACCTGTCTTAAATGTGCCTGGAGTTGTACTGTTGATCAGTTGTAAGGTGTTGTCTTGGTCTCATGATGTCAAAATGTGAACAACATGATGAGGAGGACTGTTTAAATCTCAATTCTAATTGATCCCCTAAATGCATTGGGTGATTCAGGGATCAAACACCTGTTGTGAATTTTACCATTAAGCTCCATTTACCAGCAACAAAGCAACCCCAGACCATCACATTCCCTCCACCATTCTTGACAGATGGCGTCAGGCAACCCCAGACCATCACATCACCTCCACCATGCTTGACAGATGGCGTCAGGCTCTCTTCCAGTATCTTTTCAGTTGTTCTGCATCTCACAAATGTTCTTCTGTGTGATCCAAACACCTCAAACTTCGATTCGTCTCCATAACACTTTTTTCCAATCTTCCTCTAACCAGTGTCTGTGCTCTTTAGCCCATATTAATCTTTTCCTTTTATTAGCCGGTCTCAGATATGGCTTTTTCTTTGCCACTCTGCCCAGAAGGCCAGCATCCCGGAGTCGCCTCTTCACTGTAGATGTTTACACTGGCATTTTGCGGGTAGTATTTAATGAAGCTGCCAGTTGAGGACCTGTGAGGCATCGATTTCTCAAACTAGAGACTCTAATGTACTTGTCTTGTTGCTCAGTTGTGCAGCGGGGCCTCCCATTTCTCTTTCTACCCTGGTTAGAGCCTGTTTGTGCTCTCCTCTGAAGGGAGTAGTACACACCGTTGTAGGAAATCTTCTCTCAGCACAAGAATAGACTGTCAAGTTTCACATGAAAGTTCTCTTTTTCTGGTCATTTTGCGTGTTTAACCCCATAAGAACCCGGCGCTTTTTGTTTTTGAAACGTTCGTTTTTCCCTCCTCGGCTTCCCAGAGTCATAACTTTTTTATTTTTCCACCTACATAGACATATGAGGCTTTTATTTTCCAGACAAGATGTACTTTCTAATGGTGTCATTCACTGAACTATAGAATATACTGGGAAACCGCAAAAAAATTCCAAGTGGGACAAATTGTGAAAAAAAACATATTTTCGCCATGTTTCCGGGTGTTTTGCTTTTATGTCATTCAATCTTCAGCAAATATAATGTGTTATCTGTAATCTACAGGTTGATATGAATCCAGCAATACCAAACATGTTGGGTTTCCGTTATGTTTTGGTACCGTAAAAAAATTCCAAACATTTTCTATTTTTGAAATTTGCGATGCGGCACCTTTTTTTGCAACCAATAACCTACGGACGTCAGTGAGGGTGCATTTGTTGCGATAAATCCAAAAAACCTCCCAAGTGACAAAAATTATAGGAATACAATCAGATATACTACCCAAAGAGAACAATTCCTTTAAAAATTTACTTTTATTAATATCTCATATAAAACTTAGAACACAAGATATCCCCAGTGAATTACACCCGACGGGTGATAAAGAACTATGGGACAATCTGCCTAGACAAACTGCCTATTGGTGGGACAGTAAACACCTCACACCAGAGGAGTACCCACCTGGGAGCATACTAGTGGCTGGAGGCTGTTCAGGCACACCAGCTTGTTGTGAAGAGTTTGATCCTCTCATCAGGTACTATGTAATAAACCCATGCTGCATATCTATAGCATGGAAATTAGTGTAAGGCACTGTCTCTCCTTAACCCCATTGATAAGTTCCTGAAATTGGGACGAAACGCAGCGTCTGGGGACTATTGTGCTTATCTATGGAGATTCATATACCAAATTAGGTGTTAACTATATATGCCCCTTTCGGGGTTTATTTTTATTTATGTATGGGTATTTATGTACAGAACCATGTATAATATATATACTCCCCTCTTTGGGGGTGTGTATCGGCTATATATCTTTTGAGTGATGTCTTGCGGAATCCTGGGAGAGCACATCAATATATTTCTTAGCCGTTGAATTATTTGCTTACCTATACCAAAAATGTTTTTTCAATTGTATTGCTGGTCGAGGTGGGGTTTGTGGGTACTATTCTCCCCTCCTGCCATACATAGGGATTGGTTTTTAGTTTTTTGACCTCTAACCCCATTTTAGTCTTAGGAACTCAGGCTAGGGATTCCTAGACTCCAGCAACGCGGGGTCGCCCTTATTGGGGCGGGGGGCCCCTGCATTGGGGAGATAATAGGTATTGCAATAGGGACTTGATAGGTATTACCCCTCTTTTCCCAATAGGCAGTTTGTCTGGGCAGATTGTCCCATAGTTCTTTTTCACCCGTCGGGTGTAATTCATGGGGTACCCGTGTTCAAATTTTTTATTGAGATATTAAAAAAAGTTAAATTTTTTAAAGGGAATTTTCTCTTTGGGGAGATAGTGCATTTGTTGCGGGCTGAAATGTACTTATTATGCTGCAGTTTGGGAAAGCAGCGACTTTTTTGACACTTTTATTCCATTTTTTGAGTACGTAAAATACCAAAAAAAAGCAATTTTTGGGGTTTGGGGAATTTTTTTTTTTTTCTTGGTGTTCACGCGGGGTAAATGAGGTTATTTTTTATAGACGGGGCTTTTTCGGAGCGGCGATACCCAAAAATGTGTAAATTTTTTATTATTTTTAAAGATTTTATTTGAAAATGGGGAAAGGGGGTGATTTGAACTTTTATACTTTTTTTTTTGAACATAAAACTTTTATTTATTTTTTTTTTTCACTGTAACATTGATCCCCCTATGGGGGCTTCAAAACATACTTGGCTGTCACATCTAAAATTAAATTTTTGAAAAAACGCAAGCATAGGGCACACTGAAAAAAGGCAATATATACATCTAACACAAAAATCAGTGGAAAAACCCAAAAAAATAAGTAAAACCTCAAGGGATATGGAATTTTGGAAAAAGCATTTCTGCTAAGGAAAATATGAAAAAACCCGGGGCCTTATTTACAGTATTTGATCAAAATTTTATTTAACTCACCCCCCAAAACTCAAGGGGGTCCCAGGCAGGGGTCCCTAACTAAACATGTTACCCTCACTAGGCGTCAATCCAACTGCAACTTCGGGTATGGAAGGGAACTAGCATTTTTTCTTAGTTTTTAGTGTACCCCTTGGTGCTTTGCCCCACAGGGGGCGCGATCCGTTAATACGGCAATGCATTTGGGGGGTACAAAGTGGGGGTTTCCCCCCTTCCGTTACGGGGCCAAGTGGGGGAAACCGGGGCATGGGGTGACGGGGGCCTTCACAGGGGTCCCCCCCCCCGGTCCGGGTGTGGGGTCGCTGCACTATGCTGCGGCGATGGATGACTCTGAGGGAAAATTTATTCGACGCGCGGGGATCTTTGCCGCTTTGGGGCTGAGGGTTTAAAAAGCGCCAGCGGGCGGCCCAACCCCCGGCGCTGTTACTGCCGGTGTTAGCGGGGACGGCCGCCCAACACCCCGGGGCTGTGCGGGGAGTGGGAGCATCCCCCTGCAAAGCCCCCTTTGCGGCCCCGGGGCTACCCTATGTCCAGGGGGTAAAGGGTTTAAACGAACCAACAGATATAATGCCCAATTTTTCAAATACTCAAAGGAAGGGCATTTTTTTTAGCTTCTCTAATCAGCAAAACGTTTTTTTAGCGTGCTAAAATACCTACAATGGTTTTTTAAAAGGGGGTTTTAAAATATTCAATAGCTTTCTTTCACATTAGCAAACACAGTGTCCTTGGAACTGGATGATGGTTTTGGAAATGGGCCCTCTATACCCTATTAGATATTGCATTAAAAACCAACTTTGACTAAAAGCCCTTTACCACATTAAAAATGTAAGAGTTATTCGATTTTTTTAATGTTAGCTTCTTTTGAAAAAAACTGGCTTTTCTTTCAAAAAAAAGGGAAATTTCAAATGCCCCCAAAGTTTTGAACAGTAGTGTATATACACACAAAAAAAATTAAAAAAAACCCCTCATCAAAATAAATGGGGCCATAAAGTAAATTTGGTCCTTTTTGTTTTGAAATTTTTCTCTAAAATGCATTATTAAATAATTACCATTTTTTCACATGCCATAAGTGGTCTAAAGAGTAAATTGGTTTCACAGCATAACAGTGAGACAATAGCAATTTACTATGTAACAGTATGGTAATAATTAGAGATGGGCGAATTTCTCAAAAATTTTTTGGCGTCACTTTTCGCCGAATTTCCCACAAAAATAATTTGGGGGCCCCAAATTTTACTTCGGACAAAATCAGTTAAAAACACTTTTTTTCAGGCTGCACAGAGCCTGCAGGGTCTGAGAACTTGTGCCATTTTAAATATCAGAGGGACTTTTTTGGTCTTCTACAATGTTTGTTTTAGTATACACGCACTGACTGCCGCGCTCTTTGAATCCTTTACTATAAAATTTTCCCCGGCACTTAACAGGGCAAAAACTGACCAAAAAAATGAAGTGGGAATTTCCTGAAAAGTCAGGCAGCGAAAGCTGAAAAAACAAACTGAGGGCTCAGGTGGCAAATCATGACAAGGTGGAGGGACAAAAGGCACCCACACAAAGGGCAACATGGCACAAAAGACATTCTGAAGGTGGGAAAAAAGGAAAAGGGCCCCAGAGTGGCAAAAAAGCAGAGAGTGGGGGGACAGGGCGCACCCCCAGGAGCACAAAGAGGTCAGACATGACAAGACAGAGAGTGGGTGATTGGGGGAGGGGCAACAGCATGAGGTTTAAGAGGGGACAATGACACGGGGATTCCTGGCACCAGCAACACAGCAGCAATGAGGGCATAAAGGGCACAAGACGATTGGAGTGGGGGGGCAATACCATTCCCCCCTTTAAAATGGTTTTTTGGGCAGATGGAGAAACGTCAGCAATGTTTGGGATCAGGGGGGTGGGGGCACAAATAGTGGGGGTGAGCAGGGAGTTTGAACCCAGACTCCTTTCTCACATTTTGGGGGAGGCTGATGTAGTCTGAGCCTAAGGGATTGGGTTTTGGGAAAAACCGGCCGATCCAGCCTATTCATCTTGCAAATCAGTCGTTTCCCCATTTCCCGTGGGGCAAGCGTTTTTTTCCTTGGGAAACGATGGCCCCCGCCGCACGAACACCCCCTCGACCACACACTTTTGGGGAGGACAGCTTCTCCACTGCAAAACCCGGGAATTTCGGCCCCACAAACCAGTTTGGGTGCCCCGATCCAGCGGACTTCTAAATGGGGGCAAGTGCTGTCCAAGTAGGGCCCCACCTGTTGGTTTTAGGGGCTGCTCCAGGTCCTGCTGCTGCGCTGCGGCGACTGCCCTCCTCACTAGGCGGGGAAGGAAGTGCTATCATGACTCCGACTTAGGTTGCTGCTGAGGAGCTGTACGCCCTACCCCCCCCCCTTCCCCCCAGCACCCGCAGTATAGGACACTGAAAAACCCCCCCGGTCCAGACGTCAGGGGAGGACGATCCGCCATGCAGGGGCCAACGACTACAGGGGAAATTCCCTATAGTATTTGTTTTTGTCCTCCCTCAATAGGTAAAAAAGGGCTCCCTTTTTGACGGTAGCGAGGTCCAATGGGGGGAAGCAGAAGTCTCCCTCTCCGGAAACGACATTCGGCTGTTAAGCCAGGAAAATCAGCAGCTGGGGGCCTCTGTACAAGGGGCTCCGAGGGGCCCCTGTTTTCCCTCTCCACTGTTACTGCCACGGTCTTGCGGGTCATCTGCCTCGTCTTCCCATTCCACTACCTCCTCCAGCTGCCCCGCCCCTCCTCTCTTGTCACCGGGGTAAAAACCACTCATTTCACCAAAAATGCTTCTGCTCCCCAAGTCCTCCCCGCCTCTTCCTCCATTTCATCCCCATTTTTGCCCGAGATGTATCCCCAGTCTCCATTCCCCGCCCAACAGATTTTTCAGATTGTTCCCCAGACAGAGCATGGAATGACGTTATCACCCCTAGTCCTGCACTGACAAAAACTGCCCTCAAAGGGCCTCACAAAGGCAGGTGTCACACAGCGCCACTGGCTACATCAAATTACACGGGGGAGTACCCGTCCCCTGGATCTCAAAAAACGTTAATGGCCTTTTCCTTTTCATAAATGGGCCCCAAACATGTGCGGGCGGAAATTTCCCAACGGGGAAACATCGAAAAAAGGGTTTTTTGGGGGGGGCCCGTTCTCCCGCTTAAAACTAAAGGAGGGTTCCGCTTTGTAGGAATGGATAAAGTGCATGCCATTTCCTGGCCATTTAAAAATCTTCTAAGATGGGTGGAAATTTCAGAACCTTTTCACAACCGATTGAACACGTGGCCATCGGGGCGCAGGGACCATCCCTCCTCGGTGCAGCGCGGACACCATTTCCCCCATTTCTGTCACCATGGTTCTGTTTGCGTTGGCTGGAGAAAGCCACACATCGATTTCTTCGATGACGCGGAGCGTTCCTCCCCGTGTGACTTTTTTTTCGCCAGGCAACCAGTTAAATTTGCGTACACCGCTGCCCCTACACATGTGGATAAAGGAGCAGTATTTGTGGGGGCTGAATGGTGGTGATGGGGGGGGAGGAGGAGGGGGATGTTGGGCGCAGAGCCGCGTTTGACAACATGGAGGAGAAAAAGGGGCGTCCCTGTCAATTTTGTTGGGTGCCGGGCCGGAAGCACTTCACCCGGGGCCCAAAAAAGGACATGCACGGGGCCTTGACCATAGTTACAGCTCCAATTTTCGCGCTCCGTGCCCCTTTTGAACAAACCGATAACCCAAGCGGGCCCACCTTTCTTTTCTACATATTTTATAAGTTGGGTACTGCCTTTTTGGAAATAAATTACAGTTTGAACTCTCCATCTCGGCTGGGCAAACCTTAGTTCTCTGAATGGGCAGAGTCCACCTTTTTGGAAAGGGGGGAAAGCAGCACCAAAAACTGGACGGGAGCAGGTCAGTTTTCTGCACCTTAGAATGGTTGGACCTACTGTTCTCTTTTGCAATCGCCTCGCAAACGCTGCGGGCGCCATGAGTACGAGGAGCAGAGCTCGGGAAACCGGGGAGATATCCCAAAAGAGAAACAGCCCCTTCTGCAAGGGGTGGAGCCTTGACGGGCTGAAAAGGGCATGCGTGCCACTGGGCCCCTTGCTGCTTTTGCTGCGGCAGCAGATGACCACCACACTGACCACGTTTCCCCCACCACCGGATGGGGGAGCTGCATTTTGACGCGGGGCCGGGTGCAACGTTAGCCCCCCGGGCCACCTTTTTTTTCTCCCTTACAGAGTCACAATACCCATTTTGGGCTCCCCCGGTGTCTTAGCAAAGAACGCCACCCCCGCCAAAGAATCGATTTTTACCGCAATGCTCCGCACTGAGTGACACTGCCCCGCTGCCCTCTGAGCCCCGTGCCGCTACTTTCGGGGACCGAAGCAGGTTTTTACCCCTTGCCGTTTGGGCTCCCCCCCCTCACACGCGCTATCCTGCTGATCACGGCCAACAACCCACTTCGGGCTGCGCCGCTGCCGACCCAAGCGACCCCTCCCCCTCCGACATGAAAAACCCCTTGCCTCACCCGGCTCCCAAGTCGGGGGCTACATCATTACTATTTGTGTTTCATCTTCACTGCTGTCCCCACACCGTCTTGGGATGCAAGGGTGACCCCCACAACAGACCTCCCATGCCACTCTCCACATCTATGCTTGCCGCCTACGCAAAAGCAGGGGAATATTTCCCCATTTCTTTGCTGCCAAATACGCTGACTTTCCCTCCCAAACTGTACAAGATGACAGCGAGTTGTGGCCACCAAGTGGCCCGCTGCACATCCTCTTGCTGTCCGCCTGGCCCGCTCCAGGGAATGTTTGTGCCCTGCCCCCCAGGGAAAGACCTTCCCCCTCTCTTCTGACATACGTTAGTTCTAAAATTACAACACGTTTTATGAAGAATCTGTAAGAAAATACACACCCGTATTTTTACTCCAAATAACCCCCTAAGAACTTGGTAAAAACCCTTTGGGAAAAAAAGCGCCCACAAATGGGCAGAAAAATTTACTTGTTGTGCCGTTAAAAACCTGTGATTTTACTAATAAAAACCAAACACTTAATTAACCCTTTGGGTTTTGAATTTAGCTACAGAAAAATTCTTTTTTGCCGGGGAAAAAAGACGGTTTCTTTAGGGCACCACAGCACAAACAACCTTAATTTAAAACCCCCGGATGAAATTCCAAAAGAATTGGCAACCAAAAAACTAAAACTTTTTACGGACAAGCCGGTTTTCTACCAACAACAAAGTAAAACTTTTTAATTAAACCCTTTGCTTGTGAATTAGCACAGGGAAAAAAGTCTTTTTTGGGGGTGAAAAAAACGTTTTTTTTAGCACCACACAGCAGAACAAAGCTTAATTAACCCCTGGATGAAAAAATTCGCAAAAAATTAGCAGCCAAAAAATTTAAATGTTTTTGTATTGTAAAAACGCTGTTTTTTTTTAAAAGAATACAACAGAAAGGGGTAGATCCCCCTTGGAATTCAATTCTGTGAGCAATAGATTAAAAAGTATATGCCTGCATTTGGGCGCATACTGGACTTCAGACCAAAACCCCACAAAAAAAAAATAAACGTTTAAAAGAAGCATCCGAACAAGCGAACACCCCACAAAAAACGCTGTATAAAAACATTTTTTTAGTATCAATATCATAACACCGCGCAGCCCTTCCTGAGAGCACAGTAAGGAGGGAGCTCCCGGGGGGTCGCGCCGACTTAAATGCGTGACCACAGAATCCCCGGGTTTTCTATTGGTTTCATCTCTGCCGATTATGGGCTATGCCCTTCCCTCCCGAGTAATTTTCCCCCGTAACGCCATGTGCCGCACCATTTTTATCAAACAAAAAAAACCCCTTCTTCCCCAATACCCCCAAACTTTGACTTTGTTCGGAAACCCAATGTCAAAGGATCCCCCACCCCCCCCCGGTCGCAGGGCCCTCCGTGCCCCGACCCGACGGCGCCCCCGCCCCCCTCGAGCCGGGGTCCGCCACCCGGCTGCCCGGGGGGCCCCATGACTTACCCGGCCTCGCCCTGCCCCCCCTCCGCTCGGTCTCTCGCGTGCCGGGGGCCGCCCCTTAGGGGGCGCGCGCGCCGGGACTGAATTCAAGGGACATGCGCCGGAATTGGCCATTGCCGGGCACGCTCCAATTTTTCCACCCCTTCCCTGGGCCCTTTTCCCCCATCTTTTAGTGCACTGCCCCTTGGGGAAAACGTTTCCCGAAAAACCTTGTCTTGCCTACCGTGTACCAACCCTTTTGCTTACTTTTCCGACCACGACCTTGCCGCCGCCCTGACCTTCTTCCTTTTTACGTCACGAACACACCGCCTGCCCTGACCTTTTCCTGTCCCCGACAAAACCTGACTGCCAAAATTTTGTACCTCGCCACCCCCGGCCGCCCCGCAGGGAAGCCCCGCCAGTGGAGTGACCTGGGACCCCGCCGCAGCAAGTCCATCCCCTTTTCGGGGCCTGGGAATACCGGACCCACTTAGACTACCCCTGTGTGGGCTTACGCCATCGCCTGCGGTGGTCCAGCGGATCCACCTCAAGACCGTAACACCGAAGTTTTCCTGAAATTCTAAACGAATTCCACTTCGTTAGAATCAATTCGCCCATCTCTAGTAATAATAATTACAATAATAATACAACTCGGTGCTACAGAAAAACCCTATTTTGTCTTCAGTACTATCCTGGCTTCTAACGTGTCACATTTTTCAGCTCAGCTTAGTTCCGGGCCAGTTGCGTTCCTGATTTCCTTCTGCAGATTAGTACAAGAAATATCTTGCTTCATGAATACGACTCCTTTCATTTTTCAGGTTTGTGGGTCACTGGTCTTGTATTATTCATTTTATGGTTCAACCGAAGCTGGATATGGACACCTGTTTTACTAGAAATACAAATCAAATTAAATCTACTTCCCATTTTTTAATTTATGTCAGAACAGCTGTACGATTATACAGAATGAAGCCAGTGATGGTCTGCATGGTAATGTAGGTTTTATAAAATTATGAAATACTGATTCAACGTAATGGCTACGTTTAGCTGCAAAACAGTTTCTGGAGAACATTAAAGGGGATTACCAGATCTCCTGGGCATTAATATCGGTTCATCCAATATTAAGGTCTTATTTGCTGATGATCTTCTGATTTATCTATCTGACCCACTGGTGGAGGTTCTGATAGCTTTAGATCTGTTACATGAGTTTGGCCTTTTCTCGGCTTCAAGAGTTAATGTTTCTAAGTCAGAATTTTGGATCTCCTCCCCTGCTCATTCACCCTCCTCACATCTGCTTTGCAATTTACCTATATCCCTGCGGTGCCTCCATCAAGTATCTGGAATAAATATCGGTAAGTCCCCTGAGTCCATTTATCACCTCAATTACCCCCTCTCTTGCTCAAAATTGGTAAGGACCTAGACCGATGGATGCATCTTCCGCTCCCCTTACTTGCTAAGGCTCATCTTCTCAAGATGATGACGTTCCCAAAAATACTATATTTGTTACAAACAATCCCCTTATTGCTTAGACATAAAGATGTCCGCCAACTTTATACCGCTTTCACTTCTTATCTATGGAATAAAAAAAACGCCCCCGGATAGCCCTTGCTAAACTGATCCTCCCAAGGGATAGGGGGGGGGCTGAATTTGCCCGATCTGAGGTTGTATAATCTAGCCAGCCTCCTGCGTCACAGATCGGATTGGGTTAAACAGTCTTCCAGATATTCCAATCTCTCTACTGAGGCGGCACTGGTTCACCCATGGACGCTTCCAGGCCTTCTTCATACCAAATATTCTGCTCTTCCTAAGCTGGCGAAACATAGCCTCATTGTGAGGGACACGATTGGAGCCTGGAAGGCATGTAGAACCCTGTTTTCTCTGCCCTAGCAGACCAGTAGATACCTTCCTATCTATGGGCACCCAGAATTCAAACCTGGCCTTGATAACCCCCAATTTAAAGTCTGGAGGAGTAAAGGGATCTTAACTATTTCCCAGCTTATCCACCCTTCCCACCAACGGATTTACTCTCTCTCAGAATTATCTCGAAAATATTCCTTGCCACCGTCGCATTTTTTGGCCTACTCCCAAATAGTGAGTTTTTATAGAAGTAAGGACATGAGGCCGTCTCATTTTAAGTTGAATGCTTTTGATAATGTCATTGGCCCTACTTCTTCAACAGACCACTCTCTATCAGCGCTATATGCTGGTCTTCGTAGGAGTTCAGAAGATGAGGGGCCTTGCAGGATTTTTGCTAAGTGGGAGAAGGTCTACCCTAACCAGGAGATCTCTTCTACAATTCTCCAGGGATGGCTGAAGATCCATAAATATATAGTTAATGAGAAGTGGAGGGACACATTCTTTGGAATTGCCCATTCCGCAATTTACGGCTTTAATATCCTCCCCCATCCAGCTTGTCCAGACCGTCCTGTCCTAAGTGTGGCACCCCCTGCACGGATTTTGTCCATAGTATATGGACCTGTGTGGAAATCATTGAGTTCTGGGAGACAGTCATACAAACTCTGAATCTTAAGTTTCGGTGTCATTTAACTTTAGAGCCAACACAGCTCCTGTTCCATAATTTACCACAACATTTTAGGAGCCACGCAATTCTGCACATATTTTTATTAGCGGCTAAAAGAAGCCTCCTGGCCAAATGTTTGGAACCAACTGTCAGTACATTGCCGGAAGTGATCCAGGTGGTAAAACATCATCTCGAAATGGAGAGAATCGACATTATCAGGAATAAGGAAACCCAATGCTCTAAATTTTTCAAGAAATGGCAAGAGTTTGTAGTTAACTTTTACATCCCCCAGGAGATCAAGGAGATCATGCAGCCTTTTGTTTACACCTCCTGGTATCTCTTCTCTCGACTAGCGGGCACTCTGGGGGCTTTGGATGTCTGTATCCCATAACCTGGGAGCTTTCCCTCAACCATATCCTGACACCATGCCCTGGATACTCCCTTGGTAACTGTGCGTCAGAGTTGGGGGTGACTTTGTCCTCTATCTAGTTCTCTCCCTCTGGCTTTAGGGGACGAGGGCCGTGTGGCGATCTCGCAGCATTGTATCAGCACAGGATTGGTTTTCAATTTTTATCCCAGACCTTACTTGATTACATAGGTATATGTGATTATGGCTCTTATACATATCTGCGTATGGGTACCACTGTTCTGTGTTGTTTTGGGGGGGTTTTTTTGTTTTGTTTTTTGTTTTTTTTTGGGCGGGTTACTTTTTTATTATTTTTTGTTTTCTTTCTTTAGTGATGATGGAGACTTCTTTTGCTTCATTCTTATTATAATGATACCAAAGTATGTCATTTGTGCTATGTCATTGCTTAGTACTTTTCTTATCTGTAGTAATGATGCCTTATATTATTTCTTTGTGTATCAAGTAGTATCTCAGCTAATGGACAGTTATTATATGTTTTTGTTATTGTAAAATTTAATAAAAATTATGTTTAAAAAAAAAAAAAAAGGGGATGTATCGCTTCTTTAGTTTGTGTGTATCATTGTGCGTTCAGCTTCTCAGCTCTACAAATTCAGGGGCGTCTCTTCTCCTCCCAGCGGGGTGTTTCTTAACCGAGGGGGATGACATCATCTCCCCCTTCACTGTTCATGCTTACTCCCGAGGCTCCCCCCCACCCAGTCCACATGTCACTGTGTCCTCTCCCTCTGCAGTCTTATTTCGTGAGTATGTTTACATACCACAGGCTTGCATTCAGTCTAGACAATATTCTTTGAACTAAGAGCACTGGTCTCAGAGCTGGAGGTTTGTTACAATTGAATCCAGTCTGCTACAAACTCTTCCAGAGCAGCACAGATCTCCCTGCTATGTTTACACGCAGGAGCATTTAGGCATCGAGGCACAATTGTGCTGTTTTCTGATTGTAGAAGCCCTGCAGTATTATTGTGTTTCTTCTTGCTGTGCAAAGTGAAATTGCTGTCGGTCCCTTACTTTGAGTGAGAGAAGAAATCAGGTGATACCTTTTTCAGGCTAACTGAGTATATTTGATGGTGAGCTTTCGAGAGAACTAGCTCCCTTCTTCAGACAAGTTGTACAACTTGTCTGAAAAAGGGAGCTAGTTCTTTTTCGAAAGCTCACCATAAAATAAAACCATTAGCTGAAAAATACCCGTCTATTTCTTCACTCCTACAAACTTTCTATGGCTAAAGGGCAAACTTTATACTTTTTGGCGGGGGGGGAAGAGGCAGCCTAAGCCCCGTCTATGTTTGCATTGGGCCCCCGGGGGCACAATTGTGCTGTTTTCTGATTGTAGAATCAAGTGCAGTCCTCTGTGTTTCTGCTGGTTTGCAGGGGTAAAAATTGGGTCCCCGACCCTTTACTTTGAGTTGGGGAAGAGGCGGGAAAAATGCTCCCCCTCCCGTAAAAGGAGGGGGGCCACACAGAATGAAAAATTTGTAAAAAGCCGCCCAGCCAATAAAACATAAAGGGAGGTGGGATCCGCCCGCTACGGGGAAACATGTTTACAAAAAACAAGATAAGGGAACGTGAAAACAAGACGGGGCTTTGCTAATGACACCCCCTTTGGGAAAAGGTGGGCTTTTTTCACTGCCCCCTTATTCTGAAGCCCTTTTTAAGAAATTATAAAACCCCCTTTAAAAAAGGGCCCATTGCGGGCCCATTATGGGCTGTGTTAACATTGGAGATTGGAGGCCTATGCCCCATGGGAAAAAGGGCCCAGCACTCCCCTCTGTTTTGTTCACGTGGATTCCCCTTTCTTGGCTCTCTCATGGGAAAAACCAAAAAAGGGGCCCCCCTTTCCCCCCCTAAACCCCTCCCAAACCCTTTTGCCAGACAGAAAAATTTGGGTTTTTTGTTTTAAAAAATATTAGTGCCATGCACAGCTCAAATAACATTGCCATACATTTCTCAGAAAAGCATCCATTGCATGTCTTCAAGCTGCATTCAAATGCTTGAATAAGACTCACATACAGTGTCAACAAAATTTCTACCAAAAAATTTAATAAACACATTAACACTATAAAAATTTAAACACTATATTTTGCTAGCTTCTTTGCAGGATATTTAATCTTCAGTAAACAAAGCTACAGAGCTCTGAGGAATGAATACAAGTGCTTTTCACAAATTAATTAATCTAATCTTGTTTGAGATAAAAACTGTTTTGTCCGAGCATGGTGGCGTCACTCCCTGCTCTCTGACTAATCAGGAAAGAGAAAATATGTCCCTTTAACCCAGAGACAAGTGTTGTACCCAAGCGGGTAAAATTTTTTTTTTTATTTCCTGAACAGGACAATATCAAAATAGAAAATCTTAAATTTTACCGCCCCCTTTACATGTTAAAAGAAATTTTTGTAGTGAAAAAACCCCCTTTAAAAACTTTAAAGGGACGCCCCCGGGGAGCAGCAGCTATAGAGACACTGTGATTGTGCTCATTATCAAGTCATCGACAAGTAAACACCAGACTGTTCATACTGTGTAACAAGTACTGTGTCAACCGAGAGACATGTGTGTTCTGTTTTTTATTTCAAAAACTCCCCCAAATTTAAAAGGGGTTTTTTTCCCCCATAAAAAAAAATATTATTCCAAAAGGGGGCTAGGGGGGCCCCAAAAAGGGAAAAAAAATACTTACCTAGCTGTCCCCTGCTGTTGTGGCTACCGAGCTGCTGACGATCCGCTCCACTTCACTTCTGGGTTCTTATCCTGATAGGCGGTAGAGGCTCCTGCTCCATTGACTGTGAATGGAGCGTAAGACTCTCCTCTGCATCTGGACGGGAACTCATAATCCGAGAGGAGTGGATCATTGGCAGCTCAGGACTGAAAGCGGCAAGACGGCAAGAACCGCTAGGGTTTTTCTTTTTTTTTATTTTTTTGGGCCCCCCCAAAACCCCATTTAAAATATATAAAAGCCCCTTTTTAAAGATGTCTGAACCTGTATCGGGTTCACCCTCTGGTTGTGACAAATGCCCATACTCAGACTATTTTAACTAACGGGGGAAATATTTATAAAAGGAGCCCTTCTATGAAGTACATCAAAGCAGTGATAACAGATACATTTCTTTTTTTATCTTACAGCATAACTTATTTTCTCAATAGCCCATAATGCCTGCACTCAGCATGGTGTAATTCTGAAAGGAGCAGCAGAGTCCAGTTATACTGGCAGAGACTTTCACAGCTCACTAAAGCAAAAAAACCACCAGATTGGGGCCGCATCGCCTAATACCTTTAAAAGATGGGACTGTATCTAGAACAAGGGGCAGGAATCATAATAGTGCAGGTTTTTACATGAAAAGTTTCAGCAGAATACAAGAATAAAGGAATAAGAACTTTATTCCGGTCTTCTTTCATTGTCTATAGCATTTTAAAGTTAGAACTTTTTTCCTCACTTCATTTCTAACTGAATAGTTTTACAGTGGTAAAAAAAGGAAAGTACTTTATATTTGCTGTTTTGCTAGAAAAGATCCTTGAGCAATCTATTTGGTTTGTCAAGGGTATGAATAACAACACCCACAAGTACCCAAATATATCTAAGGTTGGGCAAACCTAGTGATACACCGATTGCAACCTCCTCAATCAAACACTAGAACGACGACCAGGAAGTTACATGAAAACAATAATAAATTAAAAACCCCTTAAATTTTTAAAATACTCAATAAATACCAAAAATATTCCCAATATATAAAGGGACCCCTTAAAAACCCACCCAATGTTATCCCTATCAAAGGCTACCCAAAAGCTGATAGGGTTTTCTATACAGTACTAGGTTCCAGGTGGGGTCGCCCTTATACGGGCAGGCACTCCATTGTTAGATAATAGGTAGGGGTTAGGTAGCCTTGGATAGGGATACATTAGAGTGTTTATAGGTTCTTCATATATGAAAGTATTTTAGTATTTATTGTGTATTAAAGTTAACGTTTTAATTTTTTAAATTTTTTTAAAATGTAACTTCCTGGCCCGTAAACCCAAGGTTTTGAAATTCGCAGGGGGAAACCCTATGGTTTCTATAGGGGACTGCGGGAAAGCTTTTTTTTTCTCCAACTTCAGTGCAGAGCAGGTTTTTGGCTGCCTGAATGAGAGCTTTCTGCAGATATTACATGACTTGGCTTTTATAGGGGTTTTCTCCCCCACAAAAAAAATTATCTTTCGGGCATGTAGGCCCCAGTAATTGAAAACTTTTTTCTAAACAAAAACTCACCCCCAAGATTAAAGGGGTTTGGCCAAAATTGGGTTAACAAGCCTTGTGATGGCTTTCCTCGCCACCAGGTCTCCTGTTTTACCCCTGGAAGGGTATAATGACAATCGCCCCCTCCCACCCAGTGATAAAAAATTAAAAAATTATGTTTAAAAGTATAAAAAAATATATACAAAAATATTTGTATAAATTAAACATTAAAAATCCCCCTTTTTTCCCAATTTTTTCAAATAAAATTAATAAAATTTTTTTTAAAAATTGCACAATTTGGGTTTTAACACGTCTTTTAAAATTTTTATTAAAATATAAAATAATTTTTCTTTTCACAAAACCCATTATAAAAAAAATTTTTCCCAAATGCCGAAATTGTGGGTTTTTTCCTTGGGCCCCCCTAAAAAAATTTTGAATAAAAGGGGTTTTAAAAAAGGGTCATATCTATTGGTCCCAAAAGGGGTTACCAAAAAAAAGCCCCTTTAGTACTAAAACATTACTCAGGCCCCTTTGGGGGAAATAAAAAAAATTTATTGGTTTTCCAAAAATGGCCGTGGCGAAAACCCTTAAAAAATAGAAAAGTTGAAATTTTTTAAAGGGGAAATAATGGAATAATGTTGTACCAGGGTTACCCAATAGAATATAAGAAAGGAAAGAAATCAGGTGATACCTTTTAAAGGCAAATTTTGAATTTTTGATGGTGAGTTTTGGAGATTACAAAGCTCCCTTTTTTCAACATGGTGTTTTAAAAAATTAAAAATTCCCACAGCCCCTTTTTATACCCCAAAAGACAGGGGAACCTTAAAAGGAACTTAAAAATTTTTTAAAACCCCAAAAGGGCCGAACGCCTGAAAAGAAATTTAATGCCCCAAAGAACTTTTTTTTTAGTTTTTGCCCCCTTTTCTTTCAACATTTTGTAATTTTTTTTTTTTTTTTTCTATATGTATTCTATGAGACCCTTTTTTTATTGGGAGACAATTTTACTTTAGGGGGGAATAGTTTAAGTTCACTTAAAAATTTAAATTTGCAGAATTTTTTTTACTTTTTTTTTAAAAATTTTTTTTTTTTTTTACGCCTTTCACATTTCACACTTAATAACTTTTTTAAAAATTAAAACTACGGTTTTAAAGGGTTGTTGGATACCTAATAAATTAGGTTTTTTTGTGTGTGAAAATTTTTTTGCACAATTTTTTTTATTAAATATTTATTTTTATTTTAAATTTTTTAAATTTTTTTTTTCTTTTTTTTACATTTTTTTATGTTTTTTATTTTTTTTTTTTTAAACCCCATAAAGGGGAAAAACTGTTTTATTTTTTTTTTTTCTCCACTTAGTAATGTATTAGCAACCCAAATTTATAGTAATCCCTTAAAATCTGTGTCAACTGACACGGGCAGGGGTTCAGGAAAAGCACACAGTCTGCCCTGATCACGGGCTTGTTAAAAAACCCAGGACAAAAAACCCGATTCGTGGGCCAGCTCCCCAAAATTCCCAATTTCCCGTTTTCACGGCTGCCCCCCTATTTAAAGGCAAACTCCTAGCCCCGCAAAAATAAAACGAGTGCCAGCAACCCGTTTGTATAAAAAAGCTTTGCATTTAATAGCATGAAAAATTGGAACAAACCGCCATCCCCGTTTTAAATTTTTGTTTTTTTTATTTTTTTTTGGTTAAAACAGACAGCCCTGAGGCAAACTGTAGGTCCCCGGGGCTTTTGGCACGCCTTTCCCCCCGGGCTCTGTCGGGCACTGGGTTTTTCCCCGTCACCCGACAGAGCAGGGAAACTCTTTGATTGCGCTGCGGTAACGATTTTTTGGCAATCAAAGGTTTAGAGCACCAGGGAGAAGAGGTTTTCCCCCACCCCCCATGCTTGCAGGAGCTGCACGGGGGAAAAAGCTCCCCCGAAAACCCTCCGATGTTTGGCAGCGACCCCAAAAGATGTCGCGAGAAAAAACGACCTGAAATGCCCGGGACGTCAAAAGACATGGGCGGTCATTTTAAGGGATTTAAAAAAAAACAAAATGCAATAAAACAGAAAAAGGTTTTTAAAGCGGGTCAAAAAAATAATCAATCTGAAACTTGTGAGACTTTTGGATTGATTTTAAAAGGAAATAAAAAATAATGAAACCCTACATATTTGGTTTTTCCCTAGAATCGAACGAACCACAAGAATACAGAAAACCCACACCCATTTATACCAAAAAGGGAATGCTTAATAACAAAACCCCCACAAACATACCACAATTTAGGGTTTTTTTCCCATTTCCGGGGCCCACTTTTAAAATTTTTTTTCATTTCGGGATATCTTTTTGTGGAACAGTGAATGACACCCAACTAGAAAAGGAAACATCTTTTTCTCATAAAAAAAAAACCCCTTTAAAAGGGTCTATTTAAGAGGGGAAAATAAAAATTTTTAGGGCTCGGAAGCAGGGAGAAAAAAAACCCGGCCCGTAAACAGAAAAAGGGGTTAAAAATGTCCAACTTTGCTTTTTTTTAAAGAAAAAAACACTAACTTGTCTGGCTGTCTTAACATTTGGATACTCTTTGATGTAGTTTTAGATACCCAAGCAGCAAGACCCTTGGGGTGTATAAATATATCTGAAAATTAATATTTAATTCTAAAGGAAAACTGTTTTCAGAGTCAAAAGTTTTTAAAAGCACAGTCAAAGCAAAGGAAAATTTTAAAAAAAAACGGGTTACGAGGGGCAAAAAACAGAAAACCTGGAATGTTGGTAGATGTAGCTACCAAATGAGATGAAAAAATATTTTTAAATTTAAGACTTACGTAGGGAAGTTTTATTGCAATTAGGCTTTTTTTATTCTGTAAATTTTTTTTTATAGGTAGGAATACACATGCCCCGAAAAGGGCCCCTCTTTATGCGTCCACAAATGGTTTCCCTGAAATTTTGCGACATATTTTCCCCACCATGCAAACCCCACGCAATGTCCTGAGGGTATATTAAAAAAGGATTTTTTGGCACAAGGTAACTATTTAAAACATTTTTTTTGGTTTTAAAGGGTTTTTTTTCCCCATAAAACCAAATTTATCCCTCTATTCCCTGGCATAGAAGACTAATGTTTGACTGCTGTTAGTCCCCTCCTTGGACCCCCCCAATCATTAAACCAAAGGGGGTCTGGGGTCCTTAGTTTTTTTTTGCATTTAGGCTTACTGTAGAACATGAATTAAAAATATTGTCCACATCAGGGAGAGGTTCACATGATTTTATACCCTCAAAAATCCATTTTTTTTGAGGGCGCTATCAAAGTATATGCCAAAAATCTTATAGCTGCCGGTTCCACTTCCAGGCCCCTTAGGTGAAACTCTTTTACTTCCCTTTTTTCACATTTCCCGAAAAACGATGAACAAGCGGCAAATTTTAAATTTCTGTATTTAGTTTGTTAAATTTCTGAAAGAGCTAGTGTAAACACTCCCCCGATAAACTACCATGAACATAACCACATCCATGCAAATCTCCCTAACTTATCCATTCCTTTCTAGAGGGCCGCACATGGTTTCCAGAGATGGCCCCACAGGGCACCATCTTCATTTACCTGTCCCTACTTCTGTACTATAATAAACAAACTGAAGCCAGCTCACCCATCCATGGAAAATCGCACAGACCGACTGGGGGCCCCCAAAAACACTTTCCAAAAAGGATTTAAAACCCCGGGGCCCTTGCTAGGGGCCCTAAAAAAATCCGGGGCTCGGGCCCTTTTTGTTTTTCCCCCCTCATTGTGAACTGCGGATGTTTTTTTTTCAGAGAAAAACCTTCTTTTTCCCGTCCCTAATTTTCTGCACATCCCCCCCCAAAATCCTGGCCCTTCCCCCTCAGAGTCACTGTAAAAGTAAAATCACCCGGGACAAATTTACCTTTTTTGAACTTCTTTAACCCTTTATATGACAATAAACCCCCAAACATCCCCCAAATAAACCACCGATACATGGGGCCAAAAATCTACCAGACAAGTGATTGTGACTAAAACACCCCCTACAAAAACCCAAAACCCCAAAAATAAAACCCACTTAAGGCTCCAAAAAACCGCCCGAAAAACCCGACCCCCCAACGCAAACCCCCACATGGACTACCCAAACTGTACACAGGCCCCTGATTACATATACCAACCCCTACAGGGGCCCTATAGGTGGTAGGATAAATTGTATGTAGACTCTGGGAGACTATAATGTTTCCCCCGCGTTCATTTAGTAACTCACCGGAAAACTTCCCTTTTTTGAACAGCGTTTTTCACTTTTCCCTTTTTTTTCCCCCATCCGGTTTCCCCACCTTCCCGCTGATTTTTTCCCGGCCACGACTCTCCCCTGAGGATTTTTGGGCACAAAATTCTTTTGAATCCTCACATTTCCCCGCAACTCCTTAATTTTTAGGGATAGCAATCCCTCAGTTTGGTAATAAGGGGGCACTTTAAAAATATTTGGGGCCACAGGCAGGTTTTAAGGGGGCCCCAGGCAAGGGAATTTGGGGGGCAAAGGCATATAATTTTGGGGACTGAGGCAAATATATAGGAGCATTTAAACAGGAAAAGAGCACTGAGGGAGGGTATATAAGGGGGACTGAGGCATATATAGGGGCCAAAGGGAGGTAATTTGGGGGGGCCCCAGGCATATATTTGGGGGCCCCGGGGAGGTTTTTAGGGGCATTGAAGGGAGGGGTTATGGGGGGCCCCAGGCAGTATATGGGGCACTGGGCAGTAAAATAGGGGCCCAGGGGAGGTATATGGGGCCCAAAGGCGTATATAGGGGGCCCCTGGAAAAAATATGGGCCCCAGGCCCGGGATAAGGGGCATTTAGGCAGTATATGGGGGGACTGAGGCCGTATATGGGGGCCACAAGCGGGAATTAAGGGCACTGAGGGCAGTAAAATGGGGGCAATGAAGGGAGTATATGGGGGGCCACCCGGGAGGTATATTGGGGCCCCCGACACTATATGGGGGCACAGGCGGATATAGGGGGCCCAAAAGGCAGGGATAAGGGGCACCCGGCATCATATGGGGGGCCCAAAAGGGAGGGTTAAAGGGGGGACAGGCCCGTAAAAGGGGGGAAAAGGGATATAAAGGGGGTTTACAAGCCGGGAGTAAAAGGGGCCACAGGGAGGTATAAAAGGGCAAAAGGCCCGCATATGGGGGGCCACAGGCAGGGATTTTTAAAGGGCAAAAAGGGAATATATTTGGGGCCACCCGACAGGGATATGGGGGCCCCAGGGGAGCATATTGGGGGGCAAAGGCCCGGGGTATGGGGGCCACAGGCAGGGATTAATGGGCCAGGGAGGGTATGGGGCCACAAAGGGAAGGGTTAAAAGGGGGACAGGCAGGGATATGGGGGCCCGCAGGCATTATAGGGCACTTTAGGCAGGTAAACGCACAAAAAAAAACAACCCTTAAAACTCACCTTAACTCCCACGGGGAGGCGCTTGTTCCTTTCCCCTTCAGCCGCGCTCCCCGGCAAACTCCTCGGGGGCACGGCCTATGACGCGCTGTGCGCCCAAGGACAGGAAGCGTGGGGATGAAAGTGATGTAATCGGGGACGCTGCCGGGGTGAGACGCACGGGGCCCGGCGGGGGCCCCGTGCTGTGAGGCCCGGGGCCCCCCCGGTGTAGGACCAAATTTCCAAAAAACTGTTTTGCGGGGCAGGGAGCGCTCGCTCTCTGCCCCCCCAGAAACCCCACTGTGTGGGGCGTCCAGCGGGGCACACAAACCCAGCAAGAGCCAGGGCCCTGCCCCCAGGGGCCCCGGCAGAGGCCCCGGAGCCCGGGGGACCCGGGGCACAGGGGGTTTTTATCGGGGGCCCCACCCCGAATTTAAAACCCGCCCACCGACGCCCCGGGATTAAAAAAATTTTGTCCAGCGAAGTTTTAGACAAATAAAAGTACATTTTTTTTGTTTGCCCTCAAAAAAAATGGGGTACTTTTATTTTTTTCCCGAAACTTCGCTGGACAAAATTGCTTATCCTACTTCTGTACTTTGTGCCACTCTTTTTCTCTTTGACATGGAAAATACATATGAACAACCACCAGACACATACAAGCATCTCTATGACTAGGAGGTTTTGGGCCAGACATTATGGTTTAGCAAACCACAGATTGTGCACCCTTGCTTTTGACAATGCATTTTCTATAGCTGGTGCCAGGGCAAGAATAAATGGGAACAGATTGGCTTTAGACTTTTTCAGAATAACTAGGGAGATGAGACAGGATTGTCCTGACATTGGAACCAATGCTTACATACGCAATCAATGAGAGATAAAAATATTTAAATTTGGGATAAAAAATGTTAAATGAATACAAAATGCGGGGTAATTTTTCCTTAAAATTGTTTGAAAGGTAACCCCATCTATCGAAATAGAGGGAAAAATTAGCCGGTATTTTCCCATCAAAATTTAAAACCAGTAGGTTTTTTAAGTTACAAAAATGGGTTTTCCCATAAACCAATAAAGTTGTCCCTTGGTAAAATAGAACTTTGCTTTTATTAAAGATGCATAATATAAACAGAAAATAAATCCCTAATAAATCCCTAATACAAAAAAATACCCCTCACCCTTTAAATGTTTTTCCCCCCCTGGACCCTGGGACGGACAGACTGGAAACAAGTCCCCCAGGTTTATCCAAACAAAAAAGAGGAAGTCCAGCCCAGACCAGGGAAGTAAAAAATAATAAAATAGCCTTTTATTTTAAATGCAAATTAAAAACAGAGTCCACATGAAACCCTGATGTTGTTGAAAATGAGGAACGCTAAAAGCATTTCGGGAAAAGGTTTTCCTTAATCATAAACGAACCAAACCCCAATGAAACTTTCCCCTTTTAAAAAGACCTATATCCGGTCACATGGCTGGGAAGGATAACTTTTCAACCCTAATCTCTACTTACCTGGGCTGGGGGCTGGACTTCCCCTTTTTCTTTGTTTTAATAAATCCCTACTCTTACTCTAGTAGTAGATAGTACCTATCAAAAAACAGAGTAAAACCCTCTGATAATTTGGGAACCCATACCAAACCTATTTCCCGCTAAAAAAACCCCATAATTTCCCTTTGGCAGCACCTAGGAAAAAGGTTTTTAAAATAGCCCCAAAACCCCCCCGTATTGGGGAAAATTGAGTACAGATCATGTACTATTAGCCACTGAGAGAGATATCAAAAAATAATTTCCCAAAGTATGGATGCCTAATATAAATTTCTGCCCACACATAACAGCAGCCTTTCAAAGCGACCTTATGAAAATTTTCTCCTGGTGATTTTACATCATGGACTTTTCATATCCATATCCCAAGTGTCCCTTATTGTTTTTCCAATTTTAAAGGGGCATTATTCACTGTTGGTATTACCCCCGAGGGATGCGAGCTTGAAGGACACAAGCTTATTGTTCATGGCAGTGGGTAGCCCACACATTGATAATATATTGAGTTTTTGATCATTGCTATCAATAACTATATACAATGACCACGAATGGTAACGTTACAGAGGAGTCCCAGATGAACTCTTGTACATCTTGCAGGGCAAACGCTTTGGAACCTACCTATTACCAAATCTATTTATGCCACCATGCATTGGATTATTATTTTGATTTTTCCCTCAGTGGCTGGTGTAACTTTATCTGTACTCATTTACACCTCACTACTATTGAGGTCGGAGCTACTTTTTAACCTCAAGGTGTAGTTTAAGGGTTTACCAGGGCTTGGTATGTTGCTGGCCTCCGATTTGATCATGTCCAATTTATATACATATTTTATTGTATATATTTCCAAGTCTTAAAGGGGTTGTATCGCTACAAAGATCATGACTCAGATTATGGGGACAGTAAAAATAAGCACTTTTGTCATTGGTTTGCATTACCTAAGTCACTTGGTTTAGCAGATTTAAGCTTTTCTGTAAATTTGTATTCTATTTCTGCTGCTGCTCGTCGGGAAACGCCCCCTGCACTGTGATTGGCTGGCTGACATTTCATTCAGCCTGTTGGGATACGCCCCCAGCCAGGAAATTCCCCGGACAAGCCCCCTGCACTGTGATTGGCTGCCTGAACACTCTGTGTTTACTCCTCTCTGAGCTGTTAAAACCGAAAGTAAAACCAAAGGCTGCTGTCTCTGTACACATCTCCCATCTCTAGGGTGAATGATCTGGCTAATTACTGACTGTTTAAGTCACAGATCCCCTCATATAACACAGTGTTACATCCTCTGTTCGCTCCATATACCACAGTCTTCTGCCTGATTACAGGGGGGAAAGGAGAGGGGAGGGCAGTGTGTATTCCTCCATATACCACAGTCACACAGTCTCCTGTCTGGTAACAGAAGGGGAGGAGGGTTTAAGGGCAGTGTGTATTCCTCCATATACCACAGTCACACAGTCTCCTGTCTGGTAACAGGTGGGGAGGAGGGGGGAGGGCAGTGTGTATTCCATTACCACAGTCATACATCTCCTGTCTGTAACAGGGAGGGCATGTTATTCCTCTATACATTGTTGTTAACAGAAGGGGAGGAGAGGGAGGGCAGTGTGCTTCCTCACATGTGTTTCATCAGTTCAGGCTGTGTGTATAACTGATTATAGCACAGCAAGGAGCTTGTGGAGCCTGAAGGCTCTGCAGACACATGAGAAGCATGAAGGAGGCTGCAAATCTCTTCTCTCCAGACAACCTTCTGCTTCGGCTGCCTCATACATAATGATGATGTCACAGCTTCAGTGAGGGGAGACACGCCTCCTGACAGGAGAGACATGTCTGCTGAGAGAAGAGACATGTCTGCTGAGAGTAGATACAAGCCTGCTGAGAGGATAGACACGCCTGCTGAGAGGAGGGACACGCCTGCTGAGAGGAGAGACACGCCTGCTGAGAGGAGAGACAAGCCTGCTGAGAGGAGAGACACGCCTGCTGAGAGGAGAGACACGCCTGCTGAGAGGAGAGACACGCCTGCTGAGAGGAGAGACTCGCCTGCTGAGAGGAGAGACAACCTGCTGAGAGGAGAGACTCGTCTGCTGAGACGAGAGACACATCTGCTGAGACGAGAGACACACCTCCTGGCAGAAGAGAGATGCCTGCTGAGAGGAGAGACAACGCCTGCTGATAGAGGACACGCCTGCTGAGAGAGAGACAGCCTCCTGGCAGGAGAGAGATGCCTGCTGAGAGGAGAGACACCCTCCTGACAGGAGAGACAGCCTGCTGAGAGGAGAGACATGCCTGCTGAGAGGAGAGACACGCCTGCTGAGAGGAGAGACAAGCCTGCTGAGAGGAGAGACACGCCTGCTGAGAGGAGAGACACGCCTGCTGAGAGGAGAGACAGCCTGCTGAGAGGAGAGACACACCTCCTGGCAAGAGAGAGAGCCTGCTGAGAGGAGAGACACACCTGGGAGGAGAGACACGCCTCCTGGGAGGAGAGACAGCCCGCTGAGAGGAGAGACACGCCTGCTGAGAGGAGAGACACGCCTCCTGGGAGGAGAGACAGCCTGCTGAGAGGAGAGACACCTCCTGGGAGGAGAGACAGCCTGCTGAGAAGAGAGACACGCCTGCTGAGAGGAGAGACACGCCTGCTGAGAGGAAGACACGCCGCTGAGAGGAGAGACAACGCCTGCGAGAGGAGAGACAACGCCCGCTGAGAGGAGAGCAACGCCTGCTGAGAGGAGAGACACGCCTGCTGAGAGGAGAGACGCCTGCTGAGAGGAGAGACACGCCTGCTGAGAGGAGTGACGCCTGCTGAGAACAGAGACACGCCTGCTGAGAGGAGAGACAAGCCTGCTGAGGGAGAGACAAAGCCTGCTGAGAGGAGAGACATGACTGCGCAGAGGAGAGACAACGCCGCTGAGAGGAGAGGACATGCCTGCTGAGAGGAGAGACACGCCTGCTGAGAGGAGAGACTCGACTCCTGGGAGGAGAGACAACGCCTGCTGAGAGGAGAGGACTCGCCTGCTGAGAGGAGAGGACACGCCTGCTGAGAGGAGAGACAACGCCTGCTGAGAGGAGAGGACACGCCTGCTGAGAGGAGAGACACGCCTGCTGAGAAGAGACACGCCTGCTGAGAGGAGAGACAACGCCTGCTGAGAGGAGAGGACACGCCTGCTGAGAGGAGAGACACGCCTGCTGAGAGGAGAGACACGCCTGCTGAGAGGAGAAACATGCCTGCTGAGAGGAGAGACACGCCTGCTGAGTGGAGAGACTCATCTGCTGAGAGAAGAGACACGTCTGCTGAGAGGAGAGACATGCCTGCTGAAGGAGAGACACGCCTGCTGAGAGGAGAGACGCAACTGCTGAGAGGAGAGACAACGCCTGCTGAGAGGAGAGACGCCTGCTGAGAGGAGAGACATGCCTGCTGAGATGAAAAGACACGCCTGCTGAAGAGGAGACGCAACTGCTGAGAGGAGAGACAACTGCTGAGAGGAGAGACAAAGCTCTCTGAGAGGAGAGACACGCCTGCTGAGAGGAGAGACACGCCTGCTTACAGGAGAGACTTGCCTGCTGAGAGGAGAGACAAGCCTGCTGACAGGATAGACACGCCTGCTTACAGGAGAGACTTGCCTGCTGAGAGGAGAGACACGCCTGCTGAGAGGAGAGGCACGCCTGCTGAGTGGAGAGACTTGCCTGCTGAGAGAAGAGACACGCCTGCTGAGAGGAGAGACACGCCTACTGAGAGGAGAGACACGCCTGCTGAGAGGAGAGACACGGCTGCTGAGATGAGAGACACGCCTGCTGAGAGGAGAGACACGCCTGTTGATAGGAGAGACACGCCTACTGAGAGGAGAGAACATGCTCGCTGAGAGGAGAGAAACTCCTGCTGAGAGGAGAGACACGCCTGCTGAGAGGAGAGACACGCCTGTTGAGAGGAGAGACAAACCTGCTGAGAGGAGAGACACGCCTGCTGAGAGGAGAGAACCAAACTCGCTGCTGAGAGGAGAGACACGCCTGCTGAGAGGAGAGTCTCCATGCTGAGAGGAGAGACATGCCTGCTGAGAGAAGAGATCGCTGCTGAGAGGAGAGACAGCCTGCTGAGAGGAAAGACTCGCCTGCTGAGAGGAGAGACATGCCTGCTGAGAGGAGAGACCAACGCCTGCTGAGAGGAGAGACAAATGCCTGCTGAGAGAAGAGACACGCCTGCTGAGAGGAGAAGACACGCCTGCTGAGAGAAGAGGGACACGCCTGCTGAGAGGAGAGACACGCCTGCTGAGAGGTAGAGAAAACGCCTGCTGGAGCGGGAGAGACACGCCTGCTGAGCGGAGAGACACGCCTGCTGAGAGGAGAGGATTTCAAATTCAATCTCATCGAATCAGCTCAAAAGCATGAACAGTCCAAATGCTAAAAGCCCTTTAACTTTATATATATTAAGTGTTAGAATGTATCTTTATATAGAAACGAACAGTAATAATTGTGCCTTATGGTGGTAGATATGGTGCCATTATTTGTAATTATAAGGCAGCATTTTATTTTCGGAATTATGGTATTATTTAGGCTTTATTGAGGTGAAATAATTTTCGCCCTTCTTTGCTTTGTTTTTTATTGTATTTATTGGATTGTGTTATTATTTAGGAGCTTTGGGTGGTTTCATATGAAGAACATAGGGTCAGTATTACACTGCAGGTGAACAGATACAACAACAAGTGGGCACATTTTTCCATGAAGGCATATGATAGAAAACAAATCCATATAACTAAGTTAAACATTAGAATTGTCAATTCTTTGTGAAATCTTTTTTGTGATAGATCAAAAGAGCATCAAGTTTTAGTTCGCACTTAAGTCTTTGTTGCTGGACCGAAATCTGAGTAAAATCTCATGCTGCTGACAACAAAAGCTTATTTTATCCCTCATTCCTTTTCTTTGCACATTAAATTTATTTCTGAGTTTCTATCCACACCAGCCATCACTGCCTGGTGTTCTAAAATATCAAAGTCTCCCTTAGGCTATACTTCTTAACCTCTTTTAAATGCATGATATTAAACGAAATCAGCAGATCTGACACACATTTAACACGTCTGCCCACAACAGCGGCATTGTCTAGCAAACACATTCACTCATTTGGATGAGAATTCATTGTTCAGCTTCACTGCATTTCCATAATGAATTGTAATCACTGAGAAAATGAAATAGATGGCAATAATAGTAATATTCAGCTCTGCTTTAAGGCGTGTGCACGAAGGTTTATTATAGCACCATATAACTTTTAAGTCGTATGGATTATAAAGTAATGTTCAAACATGATGAGCCCGCTCATCACAGCCAACTTCAGGCTCAAACTTTCTGTTCAGACAGTGGGCGATTCTTTAGCAGTGACTGACATTTCAGCTCTGCCATTCCTAGCTGAACCTGTTGGAGGGACATCGAGGATGGAGAGGGTCAAAATGGAAGGTCCGAAGTCTACAGAGCCTTAAATTGTTAAAGTTTGCTAGTCAGAAACACAAGCTTATGTGCTGAGGATAAGACTCAGCAGGGAGTGACCTCCCCATCTGAACCAGGGCTGTTAGAGCAGAGAGAGGTGGTGAGCAACCTAGGAAAGCTTGTGGATAAGAACTGCAGAAGATAAAGCAGGAGATAAGAACTGCTCTAGCTCAGAAGGGAGGCAAAATCAGTACAGTAATGTATTTAGCAATAGCCTTTAGGGGCCGTTTACATGGCAAGTGACAAATACCAGTCGGTTATCCCCGGTGTTCCCCAACTCCAGTCCTGCAAGGCACACAACAGGTCAGTTTTCAGGATCTCCCACAGAATGCACTGACAATAATGAAATAACACCTGTGCTAAATGCACTGACCTAATATGACTTCACCTGTGCAATGCTAAGGAAAGCCAGAAAACATGACCTGTTGGTGTGCCTTGAGGACTAGGGTTGGGAACCTCTGGATTATCCGACCGGTATGTGCACTGGTTTGCGTCCGTCCCAATGGCCACGGAGGAGGGGGGCGGCTTTTCTCCGCGATGAGCGGAGAAAAGCCCTCCCCCTTCACATTGAGATGCACATATTCCATCCGGAAAGCGGACAGAAGAATGTGCACGCACAATGACTTGCGAGCGGCCCGCAAAAACGCCGGGCACGGGTTTTCCATAGAGCCCTGTTCTCCTTATTTTCGGCCGGTTTTTCAGGCAGTCTGCAAAACTGCAAACCGCCAGAAAAACCAGCCAAAAACCCGTGCAGTGGGGACATGCCCTTATTTACCTTTCCCTACATGTTTAAAGCTAATCACTGACATGGTAATACACAGTTAAGAGACTGATATGTGATTTTATAATAAAATTGTGGAGTGCTCCATCCAATATCTTGATCTGATATCTTGAGGATTTGTTGGCTCAGTAGTGTTATTGTTAAGTAGTGTTAAAGGGGTTGTCTCGCTACAATGATTAGGTTTTAATTAAAAGATCTTTAAAAAACAAGCAGCTTTGCGGGGGCGTGTCTGGACACTGAACAAGATGGCCGCAGCTTGAAGAAGCTCTGAGGGTCACCTGGCGTAGATTGGGGCTAAACGGCTAAATACCTGGCTTTCATCCTCCCCACCCGAGGGGATCCCACCCTGGACAATCCCCACTACCTGTTGGTGTGTGTCTTATCCCCGGAACCGGCATACTGCGGCCGCAAAGACCTCAGCAGCGTGGAGTGAGCAACGCGAGATCCGGCGGGAGCTGAGTCACTGCCAGGACGGAGACGGTGCGGTGCTGCAGAGCGGCAGGTGAAGCGCTGACAGTGGCGGATCATGGCTTAACTCCGCAAAAGAAATGGGCTCGTCAGGAGAATCTCCGGAGAGCCCTGGTTCTTTGCCGCTGGCGAAAACGAAACAGAGGAGCAGCATCTCTGCGGTTTTAACCTCTGCGGCCCAAACGGACTAGGAGAGACAGCCGCGTGGTGGCGGGTAAGACACCAGACAGGGGGGAGAGTTTGCTACTACACCCTACAAAGGGAACTCCATAAGTTGGGACTCTTATAATTCCTCCTCCATATTTGTCAGGCCTGGCGGCCATTATCCCACACCATCTGCACACTCCACATGGTGCCGGCGGCCATTTTGGGCCCTTATCCTCGGTCTAATTAAACTGGCTAAGACTAGAGGGACAGTGCAGCGCAAGCTCAAGCTGAGCTCCAAGAAGGTGCACGCTGAAAAAAATAGTATTACTTCATTTTGGCAACGTTCTGTGCGCTCCAAGCTAGTATTTGAGACTCCAGAGCACTGTGGTGGGTTAGTGACCTCTGGGACTTGCTCCTGTTCTCCTTCAACACCTGCTAGCTTCTCAAGTGAGGCTCATACTGCTGCAGTGGACTGTGCTAGTTATACAAAGCTGCAGGACATATCCTCTGCATCCTGCTCTCCTCTGTCTAGCTCTCTCCATTTTCAAACAACGGTCTCTCAAGAGCCCCTGCATAATATTAACACACCGGGCTCTGAAGCTGCTCATACTGCTCTCAGTACAACTGAAGGACGTATGCCGTATAAACCACCTAAATCACAGCGAACCCCAGGGGCTCAAAAAAAGTTAGGTTCCGATTCTGGCTCTCGAGCTCGTGCTAGGTCTGCTATGATGGAACACTCAACTACCTCCCAAATGCGTAAATCATCCGAAAGTGGATGGTGCTCCTCCTCTGAGTCATTATTGGAAATGCAAGACCAAGAACTGCCAGCATCTATCCCTCTACAGGAATGGAAGTCCTATGTAGATCACTTGCCCACCATGAGTGACTTCAAGGCTTTGGTTAAAGAGGTAAAAGAGGCATGTAGGTCAGAGATAGCGGTAGTGAGAGCGGATCTTAAAAATATAGCAGATAGAGTGGAGCATCTGGAAGGGGCGCACGATGAAACAAGAGCTTATGTTGCGGACTTAAGTGCACACTCTGCTTCGCAAACCCATGTTATCCGTGATATGGCAAGACATCTGGAGGACTTGGAAAATAGGGGGAGGCGTAATAACCTCAGACTCCGTGGCCTCCCTGAAGCTAAGGGCCCAGAAGACCTCCGCAGCACTCTTACTGAAATCTTCAACTCTCTATTGGGGGAGTCTCCTACCCATAATATAAAATTCGAACGAGTACATAGGGCCCTAAGACCGAAGCTGTCCACTAATTCCCCAAGAGATGTAATTTGTTGCTTGCACGACTATGAACTGAAGGAACGAATTATGGCTTGTGCAAGGTCCAAGGGTTCCTTTGAACACCAGGGTGCCCAGCTACAATTGTATCAAGATCTATCATGGATTACATTACAAAAACGGAGATGTGTAAAGCCTCTGCTGGTTGAACTCAAACAAAAGGGAATCAAATATAAGTGGGGCTTTCCATTCATGTTATTTGCTTCTAAAGATGGACGTTTCTTGGTGCTCAAAGAAAATAGCGATCTTCAACAATTCTGCGAGGTGCTGGACGTTCCAATTCCTGAAATCCAAGACTGGGATCTAGGTCTGCCGCTCCCTGCCCCGGCCCAGGCTCGTTCCCCCTTGGGATTCCATGTCCCCCCAAAGACTTCACTAAGGCCAGGTTTTCTTCATATATATCTACCATTTGTCTTTTAGGCATCTAGCAGCCACAAACATTTTTGAGCAATTCCACTTTTGAATACCTTTCCTTTCTAATTTTTTCCTTATTATTGTCTTTACTGGTTTGTGGATACCTTTTCTCCTACTCCCTCTCTCCCCTGGCCCCTCCCCCTCTTTTCCTCCCTCCCCCCCCCCTTTTTTTTTTTTTTCTCCTCTCTCCTTCCTTCCCCTTTTATAATACTTTGGTTTGGTCTACTATATATGCATGATGGTGGCCATGAGTAGTATCTCTGCTCCTCAGCTCTTCCTGCTGCCTGACCTACGGTAGTGTATTATCTTCCTGTTTGTTGGGTAGTGTTTGACACTTTTCCCCCTATAGGGGCCTGTTTTCTCGGTTGAAGCACTGCCATTAAGGTGTGCTCACCAGGATACAACACAGTGTTACAGAGGGTACTACTTTTTTTTCTTTGTACCCTTTGGGCTTTGAATAATCCCATTATCTTGTAACACTTTTCCCCTAGTACCGGATTCTCCCCTGGGTTTCAATCTATTATTAAGTTTCCGGTTTTCACTAACGTGAACTGATTCGCTCTGATGTTGTCTTCTCCCTCCCCTATGTTTCTTGTCTAGTCTTGACTTGATAGCCACTGCTTTCGAGATGCAGGTACGGGTTTTACAGAGAAAAGTTATGTTCATTTTGTTGTATGATGGCTAAGTTATTATCATTGAACGTAAAAGGAATTAATACAAATGTAAAAAGGCGGTTATTGTTGTCAGAACTTCGCGCGGCTCAAGCTGAGATAGTGTTTATCCAAGAAACACATTTCAATAAAGAGGGGAATTTCTCATTCGCCCGGAATCTATACCCTAACGCGTACATCTCATCTCAAGATAGGAAAAAAGCAGGAGTGGCTATCCTTTTGTCTAAGACGTGCCCATACCAGGTTACTGATGCTCACATCGACGACCAGGGAAGATTCATTATTCTTAAAGGAGATTACATGGGCACTCCATTGACCCTATGTAACATTTATGCACCCAACCATTCTCAAATTAAGTTTTTAAAGCAGGTTTTCTCCAAATTAGCTAGATTTACATCTACTATGCTGTTGGTGGGGGGAGATTTTAACGTTCCTTTCTCTGACACTATGGACAAGCTGTATATCTCTCAGCAGCAAAAGGACAGGGCAAAGGGAGGCTTATCAAGGGCATTTCGACAACTGATTAGGAAACATGCCCTTTTAGATCTGTGGCGCATTGCTCACCCTACAGAACGCTCTTACACCTTCTTCTCACCCCCACATGGTACCCACTCCCGGATAGATTACATCTTTGGCAATGTCCCGGCGTTGAGGCGGATGGCGGATGCGGACATCGGACACATTACATGGTCTGACCACGCCCCTATATCTTTGATACTTAATACGAACAGTTCTCTGATTCGTAATTGTCATTGGCGCCTAAATGAGAGGCTGATCAAAAATCCCCACACTAGAGAAGAGATCCGTAAGCATATTAAGGATTACTTCTCTATCAATGAAGGGTCGGTATCCTCTCCCCTCACACTTTGGGAAGCACATAAATCTGTTATAAGGGGATCTTGCATAGCTATAGGCTCAAGGGTTAACATAAGTGTAAATTTGCAAACTGAGACCTTGCAGAGGGAGTTGTCGGCCCTAGAGACTTCTCTTGCGGGTCATCCATCTAGGGCTACATTACGAAAAATAGTATCCATCAGGGCCCAATTAAAGTCCTTTAGCCATAGGGAAAACAGAAAAGCTATTATTATATACTAAACAAAGGTATTATGAGCGAGGGAATAAAGCCCACACGTTATTGGCGAAACAATTGAAAGAGGAGAGATCTAATCGAACTCCATATGCTCTACGGGACTCGGGGGGGCTACTGACATACGATCCACAGAAGATAGCCCAATTATTCTATAAATACTTCTCTGAATTGTACTCCCTCCCAAGCTCACTCCCGAGGAGATATGGAACAGCTCACGGCCTCCATACATAATAAACTTGATCAATTTGCACAGATATGGTCGGTTTGGGAAGTATATGCAATAACCAATAACCTCTGATTCCATCATCGTTTCTTTAATTTAGTCATGTACCTGCGTCTCTATATTGAATGTTTGTCTCCCCGTCTTCCTTATGTCCCTGTCTGGTTTTAATATATAGCTAAAATGGTACTGTTGGGTTGTTAAGATTTATATAGGTTATTAGGGGTGGTGGCTAAGCCACGCAACCACATTCAGATTGCATAACCCTTCACTAATTCATTGCCTGTTGTTTGCTGAGCCTACGGCTCCTACATTGCATGCTTATGTTTTGCTATAATTTGCTTTGACATGCTTAGAAAATCATTTTCTTGAAAAATAATAAAAATATACAATTATAAAAAAAACAAGCAGCTTTGCAATATATGTTCATTACAAATGTCCTACTGATTTTGAGTTATCCCTGTTAGTAGTAGTGCATCAGCTTCTCAAATCTCTATAGCAGCAGACCTGTTGATCTTTATCTCACTGGCTGTCAGGTCTGATGACTCATCACCTTCTGAATACAGGTCTGAGCACAGAGCCCCTCCCCCACAGTATGCTTCTGTAGTGGAGGGAGGGGGAGGGCTCTGGCTTCTGTGTCTGTGCTGCCTGGATTAACCCTGTGTGTGCCTGCTTCCTCCTGTTCTCTACACAGATTGAGGAGAGCAGAGGTGCGGCTGATCAATAGATGTGACAGCAGTGACCCTGTGTGTTACTATAATCATGATGTGTCTGTGGAGCTGTGACTATACTAATAGAACAGATCGGGGGGGCATGTAAACGCTTCATGCTCTGCTGTATTAATGACACATTGTGATTATAGTAACTCACTTCACAGCTGCCCTGTGTCTGTTCTGACAGGGTTTGTTTGTTGCTGGAGATGTGGAGATTTGTATGCTAAGCAGGGGGTATAGGAACACTTACATCCCCCTGCTCTGCTATTAGAAATCACAGCTTCACAGAACTCTTCACACTCATAGATCAGCCCTCTCCTGTCTCCTGACTGTGGAGATGAGCAGCAAGAGCCTGCAGCAGACCTAGGCAGGCACACACAGGGTTAACCCTGGCAGCAAACCCCCTTGCCCTCCCCCTGCTGTATAGAGGTTATGGAGGAGAGCTGTCTGTTTGCTGAGGGGAGGAGGGAAGAGGGAGGAGAAGAGGCAGACAAGAAGCACGCCCTTGAATTCAAAAATCCTCTGCTCCAAACACATTGAAGCAGGCTGAAAGCCTGTAATGAGACAACTCCTTTAGGTGATATTGTTTCTATCCTACATAAATTATGTCAACACTATGCGATGGTCCAAAGTAGTTATTTTGATGTATATACTGTAAATGCTGGCTTCTAAAGAGTTACCAGTAAATGGCATAATGGTATTTAGACCCAGAAAACTATGTGATGCAACCTGGTACTTCATGTTCTCTTAACAAGACTGCATCATGCTGATGTATGTGACTTGCTGCATGGATTATTCTGGCTGCATATGCTAGCCCTGGAAGCCACCTCTGCAAATTGGGTACCATTCAGTCATTTAAAGGGGTTGTCTTACCACACTGTTTCACAGAGCCACAGACTGCTTCAGACTCACATTTCCTAGTTAGGCTGTGATTGGTTCTATAGCAGTGATTGACACATCTGCTCTGCTGTTCCTAGCTATACCTGTTACAGTGACATGACTGCAGGAGATTTGTAATCTGTAGTGCACAAGGCTACAGAGCTCTAATGCTTAAAACTTGTCATTAAGTTGAGTAAACAAGATTCTGTGCTAGAGATGACTCAGTAAGGAATGACTCATCATGGTCAGGCTGCCTGATGGTAACTCCGAGCAGTCAGATAAAAGAAAGAGCAGAGAGAGGTGGTCGGAAACTAAGAGGAACTTGTGTACACTAGCAGTAGATAAAATCTTCTTTATCTTATGAACAAAGCAAAATCACAACAGCAATGTATTTGGAAATAGTCTTCATTTACCTTTCCCTACATATTAAGGGCGACATGTATGAAGGAAGGTGCGTCAAAGTGAATAGTCGAGTCTCATTTTCAGTGTATAATGCGGCTGATGTATGAAAGTGGTTTTTGTGCGTTCATAAATGGTGTGTAATGTTTGACGCTCCTCACCTATGTGTTAGGCGCATTACGGAACTTAGGCACATAAGTAATGCGCCTAACATGTATTAAGGTTATAGACAGGCTGGAAATAAGAGAAGTCATTAGAATAGCATGTCAGTGAATAGAAACTATGGTACTGATCTTGCTTGGTGGACCACAGGTCCCAGCAATACCTGTGCTGTGCTGCCTCCTGCTGTATGTAGAATAAAGGGTGAGAGCAGCAAAAATACATTTCAAATTTAATGTTGTAAAAAAATTTAAATATAAAAATCTGAACATAATCACTGGGTTATTTCATGTAAAATTAGCGTGAGATTCTTTGAATTTTAAATACATTTTATAAGAGATATTTCTATATTTTGGGCACATTATATATTTTTATTTGATCACATTTTTCATTATATTTAAATAAATAAATTTTATACAGTTTGATAATTATAATAAAATACTTTTTATTATTGTACTGGTGTAAGTTGAGAAATAAGGGACATTTTTCCCCCTTACAGCAAATCTAGCTTTACTTCAACTCCTCAGGCTCAGACAGACCACATTGAGATAGGTCTGCCTGTTCGAGTAGTAATGCTCCGTGTTGCCGAACAACATTCATATATGTGTCTAATATTACGAACGTGGTGTGACACACCTCCAGAACGCCCCAGAACACCTCATTCGCTCATTCGAAAGTGTCGAGTCTTACAAACAATGCACCTAACACCTATGTTAGGCGCATTAGACATCGTAGACTGCTCAGTTAGGTTCATAGTATGCCAGAAAAAAGGTGAAAAACCCTTTCATACATGTCGCCCTAAATGCAAATAAATGCTGTAAGAAGACCCCTTTAATCTATATATCTTTTGGAGTTGTTAGTCATATCTAGATTTTCTTTGGAATTTTCTTTTGTTTTGACTTCAAAGTTTTTGCATCTATTAGAACATCTATTAAATCCATCAAGGCGACAAGCAAATGTAGCACAGGTTAATAAACAGGAGATGCAAAACAAACAAGCACAATTGAACATTAGGAAACACACACCAATAACTGATAGGGTGCACAAAGGGAAGTGAATTGATTAAGGGTCAGCGCCCAGTGATTACCAATCAGCGGTGTGCTGGAACTTTAATTCTCAAAGACCCGGCACGCGTACCCTTAGAAACGGCTATGCACGTGTCGGTCAGAAACAGCAGACGGGAGCGGGGTAGGAACAGGGAGAGGTAAGTGCTGGTGGCCTGGGGAATGCAGACATGAGTGGAGACTGTGGTGTGCATCGTGACACATGGCCTGCACACTGAGACATTTTGCCTTTTGTAGCGCAGCTTGAAAAAAGCATTACTTGAGAGATGCTCCTGTGTAAGCTGAAACAATACATGGGTAACTGAAAGGATCTTCGAAAGTGCTGCTTGGATTTTTTTTTTTATCTATTCGTTGTTATCTGGTCAGACTTTTGCAAACCGTCCGAAAAACCGTCCGCAAACTTTTAGATGGCCCGCTAGGAAAACTCTAGGTTTGCAGCTAGTCCCATGCACTGTGTTTTACCTGCACCATAGGTTTGCGGACGGTTTTTCAGACTTTTGCAAACCGTCCGAAAAACCTTCCGCAAACTTTTAGATGGGCCGCTATGGAAAACCTGTGCAGCAGTCCCCACTGCACGTGTTTTCCACCTGAAAACCATTGTACATGTTTGGAAGGAATATGAACATATCAATGGGAAGGGGGCAGGGCTTTTCTCCGCTCATCGCAGAGAAAAGCCGACGCCCTGTGGACGTGTGCATGGCACAAAAAACGGACAAATACCGGTCGGATAAACCGACCGGTATTTGTCCTGTACCGTTGGGATGCGCCCTTACGTCCATAAGAGCGTCCTCTGGTTTCCCGGGAGATGGAGAGAGGAGTATGGAATCAGGGTGGCCAGCATTAGTTTTGCAGAGCTAAGACCCTGCCATCAGTCTGTATCATGGGAATTTCTAGCTTTACAACCAGAAGCCTTCTATTAATAAAACCAGAAAGCCCTACCACCAAGATAGGCCAATTGTAAGAGACCTATCAACCTCCATAACCACAACCTGAAAGCAGGCCTAGGCATGGTCCCAAATTAGAAATACAAAAAGACAGTATCTTCTTTTAGCTAACCAGAGATTTTTCTTGTTAACCAACATAAAACTGCCACTGAGGTTTTACTGTATGCCCATTGCCTGATACCCAGCAACACATAATGCCTGGTGGCCTAAAGGGGTTGTCTCGCTACAAAGAATAGCTTTCAAATTGTAGGGAACACAAAATAAAGACATTTTCCAAATATATTGCTTTGTTCCTCTGTTTTCCCTAAGGAGATACAAGTGAATTTATGACCTACCTGGCTATTTCAGTTCCCTCAGTAACTGACCTGTAAACAATTCTCCCCCTGCTGTTTGTTCAATGAGATAACAGTGAGTGAAGTCATCACATAGGTCTAAGCAGTGTCCTGTGCTGCTCAGCAGAAAAAAAGCTTGGTTTATTTAAAATAAACAGAACTGTAATTAGGGCTTTTGTTTTGGGGATCAGATAAGAAGTCCTGTTAGTAGTTTGAGAAGCTAATCTGATCTAATTAGCATCTGAAAGCACAGCACAAGCATGGAAGCTGTACAAGCATGGAGTTTATGCAAATGAGTCAGTCTGAACCAGGAAGTGGCAGAGTATTTCATTCATGCATTCTCTGAAACTCTGAAGGGAGACAACTCCTTTAAAGGAGTTTTCTCCATCTAGCTGTTTTCACTCTGCTAGCTCTTATTAAGAGGGACATTGGTGATGAAGGTGGTTGTGAAAAACAAAAAAACTCTGAAGAACTAACAGGCTAGCGCACGGCTACTAATTGGTCAGCCACTCTAAAGGGTTTAAATTTTCTCAGTAAGAAAGAAAAAATCAGAGACTAAGCCAAAAGCAGCTGTCATTCATTGATCCTTTCTCTTTCTGGACAGGCTGGGTGTGGTTCTATAACTATAATTAGCATATCACCTCCATATTCAAAGGTCTGCTAATTACTCTGAGATGAGAGCAGGAGATGTTTACCCAAAGTCCAGAGATGCTTCAGAGTTAAAGTAAACAAAAATAATTAGTCTCAGTTGTTTGTTAGATTAGATAACGCTCAAGCTTTCAAGCTGACAGTAGTTCTGCATGCTACCCAGTGTGATGATGTCATCCCTGCTATCAGATAAGACAAACAGCAAGTGAGAGCAGGACAAGGACTAACCTAGAGAAACCTAAGTGCATTCAGAGCTAATAAAATCACTTTTGTCTCCTCATCAAAGAAAGATAACGCAATCTATTTGGAAAATGTCTTCATTTACTGTTCCCTACATGTTGAAAGCTAATCTTTGTAGTGAGACAATCCCTTTAACGCTAGTATCTTAGAGCTGGGGGACAGGCAAGCTTTCTCTCTGCAATGAAACAAGAAGAGGATAGCTTGCAAGACAAGGTTCTGAAACAGTCTGGGTTTTATTGTTTTCTTTAAACCCACATTTCTTTAAAATGTGCCTTAATTTTATGCTCATAAGCCTTGCTGGAAGGGATTCTGTCTACCGTTACACTGGCTACATTTACAATGCAATCTTTAGGCAATATCTTGAAGAGAGTGTCTGCGTGCAAACTGGCCAGGAAGTTAAAAGAGTTGTCTCACCATGCTGTCTCACCGAGCTACAGCCAGCTTCAGACTTGCACTTCCTGGTCAGGCTATAGGGGGTTCTATAGAAGTGATTGGCATATCAACTCTGATATTCCTAGCCATTCGTTTTACAGTGATATTGCAAGAGGTTAATAATCTGAAGTGCACAAAGCTATGGAGCTCTAAGTCTAGGTCTACACGGCAGTGGACAAAAAACTCACTGAAAATCAAATCCTAAAAACGTTCTTAAAACTGAGGTTTTTGTCCACTGCCTGTCAAAAGCTGCTGAAAAAACAACCGTTTTTGGCGCATTTTGCGTTTTTACATAGACTCCAATGGTATATTTTTTGCCCTGCTCTGTAATTTTTTGCAACATGTTTAAAAAAAAACACCAGCAGCAAAAACGAACAGTAAAAAAATGTTCTATGGAGACTACAAAACGTTTTTAATATTAAAGTCTATGGGATCTGTTTTCAGTCGTTTCTTCAGCAGTTTTAGAAAACGAAAAATACTGAAAAAAACTGAAAATGTGTGCAGTGGAGCCACAGCATAATGGTTAAAACTTATCACTAACTTAGATCAGTGTTTCTCAACTCCAGTCTAGTACTCTCGAAAGCTCACCATTAAATATACTCGGCCTCTAAAAGGTATCGCCTGTTGCTTCAATCTTCTACTACTTTCTATGGCTAATATGGTACAACATTATACTACTATCAACTCCAGTCCTCCAGACCCACATTCTGTGAGAGAGCCTGAAAACATGACCTGTTAGGGGGTCTTGAGAACTGAAGTTGAAAAACACTGACATAGATAAAAAATTTTAAAAAAAACTCTGTGCTGGAGATAACACTCAGCAGGGAGAGACTCACCATGGTCAGACAGAAGCATGTGGAACAATCAGATAAGCAGAGAGAGGTGGTCGGTAACCTAGAGAAACTTGGGTACACTAGCAGTAGATAAAATCTTCTTTATCTCCTGAACAAAGCAAAATCAAATACAGCAATGTATATGGAATGTATTTGGTAGTAATAGTCATTTACCTTTCCCCACTTGTTAAAAGTGAATCATTGTGGTGAGAAAACCCCTTTTAACATTTTTACTGATACGAAATCCGGATGTAGGCATGTGTATGTGCATATATTTTGGAGTTAACTGTGCTGCTTCTGGCTTGTCACTGCTGGTGATTTCTGTGATATTTACAGCCTACAGTGTTCCATGAATCTCTTCAGTCAGTGACATGCTGATACACTGTGCTAGTCCTGCACCCTCCTGCTTTCATCCGTGCTTGAAAAGTCATTCTCTTCCATTTGCCTTTGTGCTTTGTTCTGGTACCAGCATCTGCTATGATGGACTGGAGTAGCAGCCGCTATCATGAACACCAGCTTTGAACTTTGGTCTGTGAACGTTATTCATGAACTTCTATTTTTTAAACATTATCTATGAGCTTCTATATTCACCAACAAAAGAACATGCAGTGCTGCTTCCAGTGGCCTCACAATACAGTATTTTCAACATACAATGGGCCTCATATTTCAAAACAGTCTATGGATGGTTTCATACAACATTTTTGACACTTTTTGTCAGTGCCTAATCAGCGTTGTGTCTTTGTTGGAAACTCCACGCTTGTAAGTGCTGAATTCAGACAAGAAAATGATGCTGAATTTCCAAGGCAACAGATTTACTGTTTTTTTGCAGTTTTGATAAATGAAGTCCAATGTATCTTGGAATCACACTCAACAAACAATGTTCTAGACACTGCTGATCTGCGGTACAACGACTAGAAGATAAATTATCCTGAACATTTTACTTGTCAAAGCCCTGTATTAGTGCAACGCATGCAGATATTGGCGGTCTAGTAGCACCTCTCTACAGTACAGTGCGGTATTACTGTTTTAGATGGGTACTTAATCGATACCTCTGATGTTGTCTACCTGGTTCCAAAAACTTCCCTATTCTTAGTTAAAGTGAGTTAAATAGAGTCAGAAAAAGAGGAAACAGCGCGGGAAACATGTGTCTGTCTGTGTGAGTGTCCTTTTAAAGCATGACAGTAAGAAATAACTTCTATTACCGAGTCACATTATTGTGACCATTCACCATTCCTTTTTTGGTCGTCTTTCTTATGGATGAAGACTGGTTCTTGGGTGTTGTCCCGGACATAGGCGTCATCTTAACTCCGCTGCATAAGCTAGCATAGCATACTATAGCATATAATAGACATTTCATCCATGACACTACATTACCTGTGTTGCTTTTTACATGTGTCAGGGTGAGCGGCTTCTCTGGGCACCAGGTGAGGGCTCCATTGTCTTTTTGTCGCTACATTGTGTATAAAGTAAATGAACCAAAGAAGCTCCTGTCCACAACATAGAGTGTGATTTCCAGCTTCCAGCAGCTCTTCCTTAGATGTAAGGATGCGCTTTATCTGTATTAGTTGTGATGCAAAATGAAGATTAAAGACAATTGAGCAGACATTAGGTGATAGTTTGGGCTTTGGAACCAATAACCAGTTTTCCATATTGTTATTGTTATGAGTTATTGTTTCAACATACAATGGCCATCCCAGAACCAATTAATATTGTATGCTGAGGGCCCGTTGTACAATGTACTGACTCTGATGTTACAGACTTCAACTTCACAGTTTCAATGGCATATTCTATGTTAGATGTCAAGTATGTAAATTTTTTGTACTAGCACCGAGCTTAACCCCTTAACACACCATGACATTTCTGTACGTTATGGCGCAGTGCCTATTAAGGCACCATGACGTACAGAAAAGTAATGGCGATTGTGTGGGAGCCCGATGGTGATTGACAGCCGGACTCCTACAGTTGCCATCAGGAGCGGACATAACTCCAATCCCAGCAGCTTAACCCCTTAGCTGCCGCTATCAATAGCGATTGCGGCAGCTAAGGCGCATGACAAAGGGAGAAAGCTCCCTCTGTCCTCCTTTGGAAGCCCCGCAACAAGATTGCAGGGGTTCCAAAGGTTGTCATGGCAACCGGGAGTCAGACAATGACCTCTGGGTTGTCTATGATGTAATCCTGTCAGGCTCTGCCTGGGGGCTGTGGGTTTTGTCCTGGTGGAAGACCCAACCACAACCCATCTTTAATGCTCTAATTAATGGAAGGAGGTTGCTGGCCAAAGTCACACGATAAATTGCCCTATACATCCTCCCTTCAATATGGTGCAGTCGTCCTTTCCCTTTGCAGAAAAGCACTCCCAAACTATGATGTTTCCATAACTATGTTTCATGGCAGGGACAATGTTTTGGGGGTTGTACTCATCCTTCTTCTTCCTCCAAATACCGCTAGTGAAGTTGATACCAAAAAGTTCTATATTGGTCTCATCTGACCACATGACCTTCTCCCGTGAATCCTCTGGATCATCTAGATGGTCATTGGTGAACTTCAAATGGTCCTGGACATGTGCTGGTATGAGCAGGGGGACTTTGCGTGCTCTCAAGGATAACATAGTATGTCATTCAGGTCATTGACCAGGTCCTCCCATGTAGTTCTGGGCTGATTCCTGACCTAAAAATCATCCTTAACCCAGAAGGAAAGATCTTGCAAGGAGCCCCAAACAGAGGAAGACTTGTTTTCTTCCATTTTCTAATAATTGCACCAACAGTCATTGCTTCTCACCAAGCTGTTTGCCTATTGTCCTGTAGCCCATCCCAGCCTTGTGCATGTCTAAAATTTTGTCCCTGGTGTCCTTAGACAGCTGTTTGGTCTTGGGCATGGTGGAGAGGTTGGAGTGTGATTGTGTGTAGACAGGTGTCTCCTATACAGGTAACAGTTCAAATAGGTGCAATTAATACAGGTGATGAGTGTAGAGTAGGAAGACGTCTTAAAGAAAAGCTAACAGGTCTGTGAGAGCCAGGATTCTTGCTGGTTGGTCGGTGATCAAATACTTATTTCATGCTATAAAATGGATATTCATTATCTAATAATCATGCAAAGTAGTTATCTGGATTTTTTTAGATCCTGTCTCTTTCAGTTGAAATATAGCGATAATAAAAACTCCAGACCTCTCGATTCTTCGTAGGTGGGAAAACTTGCAAAATCGGCAATGTATCAAATACTTATTTTCCCCACTGTATTTATGTGTGTGTATTTTTGTAGCATTATGTAATTGCTTTGATTTTAGTGTTACTATATAACAGCTGTTTCTCAAAGAGTATTTAAACTAGTCTTTTTTGGTACTGCGCATGCTTGAGAAATAGGGCATTGTACCTTTAAAACGTCACACAGGTGTGCGTTTGGCTCCTTGTCCAGCTACTTCTTTCTATCCTACATGGATGGTATGTGGACTTTTCGCTAATGATGTGCATTCTAGCTTTATAATGTTTTACTAAAATGTATTCTATAATAGAAACGTGTATTTATTAAATGTTCTGAAGTTCACTATTATATTTTGGATATGGTCTATTGAAATCTTATTGATGACTGATGTATAGGAGCTTGGAGGAGGCTTCAATTATAGACCTACAATGTGGTTTCTGCACTATATAATTCTAATTATTCAGCTGGTGCTTATTGAAAGTGGCACAGCTCTGACAGCCAGGCACCCGAACAACCTTCCAAAACCCCCAGGCAGCTCTTTGAGGGCAACCATAATACTGTTGTGGCCCTCTGTGAAAATGGGTTTGACACATCTGCTGTAGAGCAAATAAATAAGTGATAAGATAGAAAAAAAGCATCCTTTTCCGATGCCCTTGGCTAAATATATTTGTGATAATATTGAACAATGCAATAATCTAGGCTCCCTGGAGTAATATTTACGGAAACAGCTAGACAAATGAAAGTCAATGTGTACTTTATAGTTTTATAGTCATAGAACAATCTAAGGTTGTGTTTATTTTTTTCTTTGTCTTTTTAATATAACAAAAGTTATAAAGGTGACTTTTATATATCCAAAATGTACATCCACGAATGGAGACTCCAGCAGGAACGTAAAACTCTTCTTTATTCCAATATAAACATGACAGGGCAGTGCAAATACAATGTGAACGCCAACGCGTTTCTGGTCTCTCTGGACCCTTGATCACGGCATACAACATATTAAAAAACAGGTGCTCTTAAATACACATTAAAAAACAACGTCACAGCTACACGTGGCAAAAAGGGGGAGGGGAAAGAAGGATGAACAGGCGTGATTACATTTTTTAACTCTATGCTATCCTATGGTCAATATCTATACATTTGTTACTTCAATGTCTATTTAATATGTTCCCTGTGCACAACCAACAATTACTCTCAATAGATAGACATAAGATCATTACGTTGGTTCATACCCTTTGGGAAATGTGTGACACAAGACATGATCCAGAAAGCCTCCCGCAGTCTGGTTTTATGCTCCCAATCCCCACCGCGCGGTGGTTTGGTTACTCTCTCAATCGCACCACAATGCAAGGTAGCGATTTTACTGTCATGACGTTCAACAAAGTGTTTAGCAGCCCCAGAGGTATGTGCTTGTTTATTCTTTATTCCCGTAAGGTGCTCCGCTATCCTTTGTTTCAGTTTTCTGATTGTGCTACCTATGTACATTGTGTTGCATTGATTACATAATATGTAATAAATGATGTGATTAGATTCACAGTTTAATGTAATTTTTTATTTTAGACTGCTTAGTTCTATCACTATCCCAAAAGGTTTCTCCCTTGATAACTATGGGGCATAAATTACATCTATTTTTACTGCAAGGAAAACAGCCCACATGCTGAAGCCACGTACAGTTAGTTTTACTCTGAAACAAACTAGGAGACAAATCGTTGCCTAATGTTTTACCTCTTTTTTAAACAAACTTAATACCCTTTTCCACATATTCTTTAAGGATTGTGTCCTGTCGTAAAATCTGAATATTTTTAAAAAAGATTTTTTTCACTGAATCAAAGTCATCACTATATTTAGTGGAAAAGACTAAATGCTGTTGAATACTTTTACTTTTCTCTTGTGTTTTTCTCAGCGCGATTTTGGTGGGATTATTATTTTTTATTGGGGCCTCTTTTAAAAGATGATGGGAATAACCTCTTCTTTGGTCTCCATTATTATTCCCTTTTTTTGGGAAAAATCTGAATCCAATGTAAAGCTTTCAAAGCTGGCATATTCCCCTCAGTTAGGCCGCTATTGTTTTGGTTGGATGGTTATAGAGCTTGTAATATGTTTCCCACAGTCTGGTTCCTATAAAAGTTATGTGAACTCCCAAATTTCGGATGACCCCTTAACTCCAAACCCAAAAAACAAAATTTCTCGGGCCCAAAAAAAAAGGAAAATTTTAAGTTTATTTCGTTTTTTATTTAAATAGTCCAAAAATTTTGGGTATGGAGTTACACCGCGACCCCACCCCATAGGAGGTCGCGATGTAACCCCCATACCATATGATGTGATCCCGTAGGGATTTTAAAAGCCTAAAAAGCATATTGCCCCCACCACCCATAACAATTTTGCTAGGGTGGGGGAGGCTGAGCCCCCATCGGGACTTCTGTTTGTAGAAAAAAAAAATTGTCAAATTTGAAATAATTATGTTTTAACAAAAAATTAATACTCTGAATGACAAACACTTTCTCCTCCTCTTTGTAGTTCAAAACCCCCATTGAGAAAATTTCATGGCTACAATACTAATGATGGGGGGAAAAATGATTTTGGTTAACCCGTCGCAGCTTAAACCCTACTAGGAAGCCTGCCATTCAAAATCCCGAAAAGTTCTTATACATTGTAACTTTTTGGTACCCTGGAAGAATCTAAATAGGGGGGTTGGAGCATGTTGTCAATCCACCCATGAGTTTGCACTGAGGAGCCCATACAGCTAAGATTGGTCGCAGTGAAGGGGGGAACTATTTTTTGGTTTTTTGGGGTACTAAAAAAAGGCATATCGGGTTCTTAACTGTAAAAAATTTTTGTTTTTCAGATAATACACCCATGTGCTGACCTTCTTCCAATAATTTATTCAGTTTGGTTTTAAATATTACAGTTGGGTCTGATTCTAACTTACGATATGTATTTTGGTTCTCCAAAATGTTCATGACCAATTTTCTATACAGTACATCGTCCATAATCAATATTTTGCCCCCTTTATCAGTTTTTTTAATGATAAGTTTTTGTTATTTTTTAATATTTAATTTCCCCTTTTTTGAGAATATGTCAAATTATTTCTTTTTTTATTTCTCATACTTTTGCTTTTAATTTTATTAAGTTCTTTGAGGTCCCTCTCCATCGCCATCTGGAAAGCATCCAGGACCAGGACACAGGCTTGCAGGGGGTAAAATTGTGAGTTGGACGTTACGTACTGTCTATCTGTACTTTTTAGCTGAGAGTGATGGTCACTTTCTTTTTCTAACTCTTTTAGTGTAAGTAAAGATCTTTGTTCCCTAAAATCCAGACATTCATATTCATTTGCTTGTTGGTTCTCCAGCTCAACAGTGTCTTGTGATTTACTTATATCTATACCGCTATTCTCCTTTTTGTGAAAAAATCTTTTAACTGTCAGCAATCTGGAAAATGTATTTATATCAAGTAACGTATCAAATAGGTCAAGTCCTCTATTAGGTACAAAGTTTAAACCTTTATTAAGCACTTCTATTTGTCCTTCGGTTAGAATAGTAGGAGTCCATACAACCAGATTTTTTAACAGATCCACCTCTAATTTTTCTTTCTTGCTACAGTGTTCTTTTTCGGTTTCTTTGGGTTTATGCTTAAATCCTCCTCTCCTTCTCCACCGTTTTTTGACTGACTGGAGAGATCTTTAGATGCATTTCTCGTATTGGGTTTACCCGTATATTGGGTTCGATTCAAAGGCATCAATGATCATGAAAGCATTAAATTAGAAGAGCTGGAGGAAGAAATTAAACAGTTACAAGTAAAAATTGATGCCTTTGAATCAAATCCCATATGCCGTGAACTTAAAGATAGAATGGAGAAAAATATCGAAAAAATAGAAAATCTAATTATCAACAACAAAACAAAGAAGTACCAAGGAGACCAAGATGATTATCAGAAAAATCAGGTTTACACGTGGGCCCAGGAAAAGAATAAAACCCCGAGATCGATCCTGAGAGGGAGAGGAGCAGATACCGATCCTATAGACGTAATGTCAATTTTTCCGACACAGATGGCTCACAACAAACCGGGCTCCTCAGACATCTAGAAGTAGTTGAATATGGAGCAAACCATTTACGGCGTAAACCCAATACGAGGAAATGCATCTTAATAGATCTTCCAGTCGTCAAAAACGGTGGAATAAGGAGAGGAGCGACTTAAAACAGAACCAAGAAATCCGAAAAAGAACACTGTAGCAAGAAAGAAAATTTAGAGGTGGATCTGTTAAAAAATCTGGTTGTATAGACTCCTACTATTCTAACCGAAGGACAAATAGAAGTGCTTAATAAAGGTTTAAACTTTGTACCTAATAGAGGACTTGACCTATTTGATACGTTACTTGATATAAATACATTTTCCAGATTGCTGACAGTTAAAAGATTTTTTCACAAAAAGGAGAATAGCGGTATAGATATAAGTAAATCACAAGACACTGTTGAGCTGGAGAACCAACAAGCAAATGAATATGAATGTCTGGATTTTAGGGAACAAATATCTTTACTTACACTAAAAGAGTTAGAAAAAGAAAAGTGTCCTTCACTCTCAGCTAAAAAAAAGTTACAGCTAGACGTACGTATGTCCAACTCACAATTTTACCCCATGAAGCCCGTGTCCGGCGCTGGATGCTTTCACAGCATTGGCGATGGAGAGGGGACTCCACAAGAACTTAATAAATTTATAAAGCAAAAAGTATGAGAATAAATAAGATATAATTTGACATATTCATCCAAGAAAGGAAATTAAAATATTAAAAAATAACAAATTCTTATCATTAAGAAATCTGATAAAAGGGGGCAAATAATGTTATGGACGATGTACTGTATAAGAAAATTGGTACCTCATGGGTACATTTTGGAGAATCCAAAAACATATCGAAAGTTAGAATCAGAACCCAACTGTAATATTTAAAACCAAAATGAATAAATTATTGGAAGAAGGTCAGCACATGGGTGTATTATCTGGAAAAACAAAAAAATAAATTATTTACAATGTAAGAACCGATAGTGCCTATTTTTTTCGGTATCCCGAAAACTCAATTAAAATATGTTCCCCCTTCACTCGACACCAATCTTAGCTAGTATCGGCTCTCTCAGTGACAAACTCAGTGGGTGGATTGACAACATGCTCCAACCCCTAGTTAGATCTCTTCCAGGGTACCTTAAAGATAGTACAAGTGTACTAAGAACATTTCAGAATTTTGAATGGCAGCTATGGTTAAGCTGCGACGTGGTTAACCTATATTCAGTTATTCCCCATCATTTAGCTATTGTAGCCATAGAATAATTTTTCTCAATTGGGAATTTGAACTACAAGAAGAGGGAAAAAAGTGTTTGTCTCAGTGTATTAAATTTTTTGTGTTAAAAAAAAACATAATTATTTAAATTTGCAATGTGTTTTTTCTACAATCAGAAGGTTGTGCCCGATGGGGTGCTATCAGCCTCGCCCTCCATCGCAAACTTGTATATGGCGTGGGTGGGGAGCAATATGCATTATATGGCTTAAATAATACCTTCGAGATCACATCATATGGTCATGGGAGTTACCATCGACGACTCCTTATCGGTGTGGGGGTCGCGGTGTAACGTCCATACCCAAATTTGTGGACTATTTAAATAACAACGAACATAATCTTAAATTTACCTTTTTTTCGGACCCTGAGAAGATTTTGTTTTTGGATTTGGAGTTAGAGGGGTCATCCGAATTAGGGAGAGTTCACACTAAGCTATATAGGAAACCAGACTGTGGCGACACGATATTACAAGCTACTAGTAACCATCCAACACACACAATAGCGGCCATAACTAGAGGGGAATATGCAGAGCTTAGAAGAGCTTGTTACATTAGGATTCAAGGATTTCTCAAAAAGAAAAGGGGATAATAGCTGGTTGACTCAAAAGAGAGAGGTATTCCGTCATCTTTTAAGAGGCAGCCAATAAAACTAATAATCTCAACAAAAATCGCTGCGGAGAAAAACACAAGAGGAAAAGTAAAAGTATTCTACAGCATTTTGTCTTTTCACCTAAATATTAGTGGGATGACTTTGATTCAGTGATAAAAAATCTTTTTTAAAAATATTCAGTTTTTTACGACTGGACACTATCCTTTAAAGAATATGTGGAAAGGGTTATTAAGTTGTGTTTCAAAAAGAGGTAAACATTAGCAACGATTTGTCTACTAGTTTGTTTACAGAGTAAAAACTAACTGTATGTGGTTCAGCATGTGGTATTGTTTTTCTTTGCGGTAAAAGTAGATGTAATTTTGCCCCATTAGTTATAAAGGAGAAACTTCTGGGATAGTGATAGATCTAAGCAGTTTAAAATAAAAAAAATTACATTAACTGTGATCTGATCACATCTTTATTTACATATTTTTGTAATCAATGCAACCAATGTAACATAGGTAGCACCATCAGAAAACTGAAAACAAAGGATCGCGGAGCACCCCACGGGAAATAAAGGATAAACAAAAGCACATACCTGCTGGGGCTGCTAAACACTGTGTTTGAACGTCATGGACATTTAAATCGCTACCTTGCATTGTGGTGGATTGAGAGAGTTACCAAACCACCAAGCGCGTGGGATTGGGAGCATAAACAGATGCGGGAGGCTTTCATGAATCATGTCTCTGCTGTCACTTGTTTTCCAAAGGGTATGAAACCACGTAATGATCTTATGTCTATCTATTGAGTGTATTGTTGGTTGTCACAGGGAATCATATTAAATAGGAATTGGAAAGTAACAAATGTTATAGTTATTGACCATAGGAAGATAGAGTTAAAAAATGTAATCACGCTGTTTTCCATTCCTTCTTTCCCCTCCCCCTTTTTGCACGTGTAGCTGTGACGTTGTTTTTTAATGTGTATTTAAGGCACCTGTTTTTTAATTATGTTGTATGCCGGTGATCAAAGGGTCCAGCGTGACCAGATAAACACGTTGGTGTTCAAATTGTATTTGCACTGCCCTGTCATGTTTTATATTGGAATAAAAGAAGAGTTTTACGTTTTCTGCTGGGAGTCTCCATTCAGTGGATGTACATTTTTTGGATTTTACTCAGCTCACTGGCAGCTATACGAGAGACGGAACGCCCAACGTGCAGTAACCTTCATTTGACGAGCAAACACCAAGTAAAGAAGGGGGGAAACAAGTGGAAGGTACCTGTTTTGGTGAGTGCATGGAGGAGGGCGGTTGCTCATTATCGCTTTGAATTTGGGACTTTTATATATGATCAACGTGAGAAATTGGGTCAAAATGTTAAGAACAATCATGTTAAAAGACTGCATGTATAGATGCCTCGTTACTATTTACACTAAGAGTGCTGGGATAGCCTGTGGGCTTTGGAAATAACAATAGTTAAATTGGTTTCTCTACAAGGATATGGAGCATATTATTTTCTTTTGAACATTTACGGTTTTGGTGAATGGCTATGCTAAGGAGTGGAGTATACGGTGCCCCTGGTCTTCCTTTTAACCCCTATATAGGGATCTGGTTTTCACAGAGAAGTACTCCCAGAAACACTACTATCAGCACAGTCTTCAATTGCAGTTGCTGCATCTCCAAGCAGTACAAAAAGAGTCAAGCAGTAGATGTGTTATTCCAAACCAGTTTTGGGTCAAGGCAAGTAGAGTTAGTTATAAAGTAATAGCAAGAGTCGGGGCAGGCAGCAGACAAGGAGGAATAGCGATGTTGTGTGGCCTGCTGTTGGAGAGGATGGATTGTGGGTCCAGGTGTTAAAAACAGCACAGTCCAAATGAGTAGCAGATGTTCGTGGATACTGGTCTACTGTTGTGTCGTGGGTATTGCTGGGAGGTAAGGTGAATCGGGTAGGTTCAGAAGGAACCAACAGAGACGCTAAGCTTGGGATTGGGCAGGCTTTATCATAACTTTTAATTAAAACAGGTTACACTTATTCATCAGGTCACTTCACAGGTAGACAATTAGGGGTTTACTACACCTCTCCCAATTGCAGCTGTTTGTCTGGCAATTCATTTGTCTCTGTCGCTTATGGACTTTACTCTCACTTAAAGGGGTTTTGCTAAGAAGTGATTTCCTCAGCTATCAGGCTGAATTTGAGCCTTGAGCCTTGAAAAGAGGGGCATTGTGTTTCTGTATTTAAAAAAAACAATTGCCTCCTCTATGATGTCATCACTCACCTCCCCAGCACGTTCCCGAGGAGGCTCAGTCTCTGTGGCTGAGCAAACATTGTTTTGCTACTTCAAGAGGAGAACTATTGTGCACAAGTTAATGGGTTTTTTTTTTGCCTCGTTTCTGTCAGGAGAAAAGTTTTTGCTCAGGGCAGGCGGGCTTTCTTTCTTCCTTCTGGAGCAGTGGGGCCAAGGGGGCATCGATTTTTACTCAGATAATACATTATAACCAGGATTCTTATGCGGGAAAAAACTTGGATTTTTTTTCACGTCCCTTCAAAGCGCGGGGGGAGGAGGGAGGGAGAAAAAGGGGTGTAGGGGCGTCTGCAATCTTTATCGATATTTACATTAAAACCGTGGTTTCTATCAGGGAGAAGAGTTTTTTTCCCCCCCCTCCCCTTAAAAAGTTGTTCATTTTCCCTGCCAGGAGATAAGAAAATGAGACAATGCAAACTGGCCAGATCAGCTCCCTGTCAGTCCTGGGGCCCTGTCTAATGTAAAAATCTCGGTAACCAAGGGCATCTAATTAAAGCTGTAGCTGACATGTTTCACTTTTTTTTTAATGACTATAAATTTTGAAAGTGATTAAAAAAACCCATTTGGAGGATCCCCCGTCAACATTTTAAAAGTGACAAAAAAACCCTTTAAGACAACAGTTTTAAGGGGAACATTAAGCCCCAAGGAATTTGTTTTTTAGCTTGCTACGCTCTCCTCTCTCTCTCTCTCTTGCTCTCTCTCTCTCCCCATCTCCCTCCCTCTCTTTCCCTTTCTCTCTCTCTCCCTCTCCCTCCAAGTTTCTGTAAGAGACCTGAGGCAAACTTGTTGAATTGTAGAACATTTTTTCTTTTTTTCATCTATGTGATTCAATGTACTTTGTAGCAGAATCTCAATAAAAATTGTTTGATAAAAAAAAACAAATGGCTTCGAATTGTTCATCCCAAAAAAAATGCAGTTTTTTGTCCATTTCTTTTCTCCTCCCGTCTCCTAGAACTAAATGTGGAGAAAACAGAATCCATCATCTTCCCACCGTCACCCTCCATACTTCCACCTGATCTCTCTATCACTGTCAACGGCTGTACACTCTCACCTGTCCCACAAGTCCACTGCCTTGGGATAACCTTCGACTCCTCTGTCTTCCAAACCACACATTCAAGCCCTTACCTCTGCCTGCCGCCTCCACCTGAAAAATATCTCTCACATCCGCTCATTCCTCAACTTCGACACTAGAAAATGCTCGTCCATGCCCTTGTCATCTCCCACCTAGACTACTGCAACATCCTTCTCTGTGGCCTCCCTTCTAGCACTCTTGCTTAACTTCAAACCATCCTCAACTTTGCTGCCCGTCTTATCACCTTTTTTCCTCACTACTCCTCTGCCTCTCCCCTCTGCCAATCCCTTCACTGCCTAGTGAATTAATTTACATTTACTAACCATGACCTACAAGGCTCTCCATAACCTCTCCCCTCCATACATCTCTGCCTTCATCTCCAGATATCTCCCCTCACGCAACCTCCGCTCATCACAGGACCTTCTTCTCAGCTCTCCTCTTGTCAGCTCCTCACACAACCGTCTCTAAGACTTCTCTCGTACTTCCCCCAGCACATCAGATTCTCCTCCACTTTCACCAGCTTCAAAAGCAACCAAAAGCAAACCCATCTCTTCAGGATTGCCTATAACCTACAATCACGCTGCTGCCACTGTCCTACCCCACAAACAAGTCTGCCCCTCACCTTCTGTCTCTTTCCTCCTCCATTGTAGATTGTAAGCCTTCGCGGGTAGGGGCCTCTCTCCCTCTGTACCAGTTGTTAGTCATTCATTGTCATCACTGTACTTGTTTGACATATGTTATGTATGTAACCCCCCTCGAATGTGCAGTTCCCTGGAATCAATGGTGCTTTAAAATAAATAATAATAATTTACCAAATCTATTCATAAAGTTTTGCTGTCATGTCAAACCCTGATATTACCAATTTCAACACACAAAACGCTTTTTTCTTGCTTTAATGTCGCCATCTTATGTTACACTATGTAATCACATTGTAAATTTGGCTCTTGAAAATAAAAGCTGTGCTGTTGTTGTAGATGAAACCGCAAAAGGGCTCTACCTTCCAGCGGGGGATCAAATCAGTATATTGGTTGGCACGTGCCAGAGAGAGAAATCACAGCCTGACACTTTCTCAGACAAAAGAGTTCTCCAAACTTTATTGCACAGACTCAAGTTTTTAACAGGTTGGGCGTGTACACATTCCTTAAGCAACATGTAACATTACATCCACCCTCTTAATTGGCTCTTCTTATCTACATTTTGAATGACCCTTTGTTAGAGAGAAGAAAAATAACTAAGGCCAGTGGCCATTTTGGCTTATCAGGGTGTGTCTGAATACAGACGCCATCTTGTGGGTGAAATAGACATTACACATTATACATTCTATAACAGTTATATTTACAAACAGATTATATATGCGGCCGTTTGCTAACATATTAAAGAATGTATGGTTATACAGGCAGCTTTTACGTGCAATATATAAAGACGTGTGAGGTACTATACTGATTAATACATTAAAATAGAGACACAAAGGATCACACATATATAACCTTTGTTCCTATCCACAACACTGTGAATACTTACTATGAGCAACTAGAAAACAAAAGTCGGCTCACCAAATTGAGAAACCGAGGATGCACGGATGTATTGAAGTACATATAGATAAGTAGAATGAAAAGGCAAGATTCCAGCGTCCTCTAGAAATGTGCTTCTTTATTAGTGCATTTGAATCACCCTGTAAATTGTAGCTAGCGGATATTTAGACTGAGAATAAAATAATCAGAGCGCTCGGTTTCTGCACGTACTGTACCAGTGAAAATATGCTTCATTAAAGGAGCACGGTGTGAAAAAACCCAGACTGCTTTCCATGGGGGGAATTGTATGACTCAAGAGATTCAGCATCAAACTGATAGTTATTCACCCTACACTGAGGATATGTTCACACGGCTTATTTTTGCGCGCATTATGCCACGTATTTCACCGTGTTTCGCTGCAATTCCGGTAACCCATTGCTCTCATAGAGAGCTATGGATTACGCATTGTCCCCACGTGCGTACAATACGATCGTATTGTACGCGTATGGAGATAAGTGACATGTCAGTTGCTCGCGGCGAACAAAGCATGTCAATGGGGCCGGTGGGCTGCCGGCCCCCCATGCTTTGGGAATACGCGTTGATCAGCGCGACTCCCAAAACACAAGGCGTACGCTGTGTGAACATACCCTGAGACATAAACTAAGAAATTATACAGTGTATCCTGTATTTTTAAAGGAGTGTCCCTTTATCCCCTTCACACACTGCACTGAAAATTCAAGCGGCTGCATGAAGGGTGTATGGAGCGGGCGCACTTGCTGAGCCCAATCCATATGCTGCAGTTGTCAACTGTTAAATATAGCCGACAAAAGCCACTAGCAGGCAAGATTGAAGGCTGCTCCGATTCTGGCTATGTAAATATTTATATGCATCAGGTGACGACATGATCAAGCCCCCTAGGAGGACTAATTGTTACCAGCTTACCGACATTTGATGTAAACTTACGTCTTAATGCAGGTAAGAATGTATGAGTCCGCTCCATACACAGCGGGTGCCAGCTGTTAATTATAGCTGGCACCTCTAACAGCATGGATAAGAGTCAGACCCTAATCTCCTGTTTAACCCTTTAGGCACCGCGATTGTCATGGCCGCGGTGTATAAATGAATGAGGAACAGTGCTCCCCCTGTTCGTCCCCCACAGCGATGTGATCCTAAGGTGTCCAATGGTTGCCATGGCAGATGAAAGCT